>JAADYF010000348.1:0-24238 GCA_023338175.1 Phytopythium delawarense
CTGGGCAAGAGCGGCGTGTGCCGCAAGTGCGGCAAGCACTCGGCCGAGGCCGACCAGGACGTGTCGGTGCTGCACTCGTACTCGGACGACGTGCGCGACAACGCCGTCGGCTTCGTGCAGACGCCGCAGTACTTCCGCGACTGCATCCAGCTGCAGATGGGCGACCCGCTGGGCCACCGCAACTCGACCTTCTACGACGCCATCCAGACGGGCCAGGACGGCTACGACTGCGCGTCGTTCGCCGGCACGAACGCGCTGATTCGGCGCGAGGCGCTCGACTCGATCGCCGGCGTGCAGTACGGCACGCTGACGGAGGACATTTACACGGGGCAGAAGCTGCTGAGCATGGGCTGGAAGGCCATGTACTTCCGCAAGGACTTTGAGGGCGAGGCGTCGGAGCGCATCCGTCTGGCCGAGGGGCTGATCCCCGACACGGTGGCGGGCGCCATGGCGCAGCGCAAACGCTGGGCCAAGGGTGCGTTCCAGACGGCGCTCATGAAGAAGAACAAGACGAGTAAGGTGATCGACCCGCAGTGGAAGAAGCCGACGGTGGCCATCCCCAAGTACCGCAAGCCCAACAACATGATGCGGCGCGTCTTCTACTTCAACTCGACCATGTTCCCGCTCAGCTCGCTGGCCGTCGTGCTGCTCTACTACATCACGCTCTACTTCCTCTACACGGGCTACGCGCCCATCTACGTGAATGGCCTGCGCGTGCTCATCGCGCTCGTGCCCAAGCTGATCGTGCAGGGCCTGCTGGCCGCCATGTCGACGCGCGGCGTCGAGAACAACGACGTGGTGCGCTCGCAGGAGGCGTCGTACGTGTACGCGTTCACCAACCTGACGGCCATGCTCGGCGCCTTCGTCTGGAAGCTCACGGGCAAGAAGTCGACGTGGCACGACAAGCGCGAGGCGCGCCGCGGGTCGCTGGCCGAGCTGCCCAACGTGCTCGTCTTCTTCGCGACGCTCTTCGGCATCATCTGGGCCGTCGTGCGCTACATCGTGTCGTACTACAACCGCGTGTACACGCACGGCGACTCGATGCTGACGGCCGCCGTGCTCATGGGCATCTACATCGTCGTCACGCTCTTCCCCAGCGTGCGCATGAGCATCCAGGAGTACTTTGGCTGGAGCTACGCCAGCCTCATGGACCAGGGCAACTTCATGGGCTCCATCTCGATCGCCATCGGCCTTTGCATCATCGCGCTCTGGGTCCAGGTCGAGAAGCCCTACTCGACCAGCGAGGTCTAGCCAGCGTCCGTCCCCGGGTCTCCGTCCGCCAGCCGCATCCTCCAGCCATGGGCCGCCGACGCAGGCGAGGAGCGAGCGAGGCGAGGCGTGTGGACATCACCTCGCGCGTGCATTCTGCTTTTCTAATTGCATCGCACTGTTACCAACTTTGCTGTCTTTCCGTCGTAATTCCGCCGCGGTTTACAGCCCGCACTTACAAAATGTATGCGTTGAAACTGCAGCACTATCGAATTGTGACGGAAATTGCGGATGGAGAGCGGCGGGGACGACTTTGACCAGCGGGCGGCGCTCGTGGGCCGGAGAGTGCGCGTGGCGCTGGCGGACGGCACGAGCGCGCGCGGGCTGCTGGTGGGCGCGGACCCGGAGACGCGGCACGTGGCGCTCGCGCAGGCCGCGGACGCCGGCGGCCGCGTGCGCCTCCAGCTGCTGCTGCCGCACCACGTGCGCGGCGTGTCCGCGGACGAGGACGCGGACGAGGACGGCGACGCGCTGCTCCAGTCCCTGGCGGACCCGGACCCGGCCACCACGGGCCACGAGTCGCAGTGTGGCGGGGAGGAGCGGTTGGCGCGGCTTGTGGCCTTCCTGGAGCGAGTGCGTGCGACTCCCACGACGGTCTCCGCTGCGAAAAGAACTGACGTTTTGTATGCGGCTGCAATGCAGCACTTTGTGCCGTTCGAGGAGGCGGACGGGGCCCTGCGGCTCTTCGGCGGGGCCGCGACGCTGCTGCCGCCGTTTGCGGACGTGGACGAGAGCGTCGCGAGCGAGAACGAGCAGCTCGTGGGCCGCCTGCAGGCGTTGCTGGCGCGGTTCCTGAACGACGAGGAGGCGTCGTAATGGGCGCTGCTTTTGTGGTGGTAAAATAATAGAAAAGGTCGGAATGGCGGGGGCGGGATTAGCACAAAGGCGCCCATCCCGCCGACCCCTTTTTAGAAATTACGCAGAGCAAATCTCTGGATCGCGATTCGCCACACGCGTAGATACGGGGACGAGCCCCGAATTACGGAGGGTGTGCCATATTTAGGGATGGTCTGCCCTTTTTTAGCCCGCAAGATGCGGCACACCCGCGCGCTCTATACCTTCTTGCCTCTAAACTGTCCGTGAGGGACGATGCAAGATCCCATTCTCTCGAGAATATAGAAATGACGAAAAACGAAGGGACGTCTATTTCTTCAACTTCAAAAACGTCAAATGCCGCATTGTGGTGGTACGTCGCCGTATTTACTGCAAATGAGAAGACGAGCGACTTCTCGATGTATTAATCCTCTGGGAGTTCGCTTGATTCCAGCCCCAATGGAGCCCCAATGGAAGGCATGACAGCCCGCTGTCGCCAGCACCTTGTCGCCACCCGAGACATGGACTTCAACACACAAGCGGCCCAAGCACCTCGCCGAGCTCCTCGCTCACTCGGCGTTCTTCAGGATGGTGGAGAGACGTATGGAGAGACCCTTCTCCTCAACGAGTCGGCGGCCCCCCGACACCAGCGACGTCCAGGACGAAGAGAAGACCCGAGCCTTCCAGGCGCTGCACGACGCTGGCGCGACTCGCCACCTCCGCGGTCACCGACCAGTCTGCACGCGAGAACCAATCGTGCATCCTCAACCTGGCCACGAACGGGAGTCGCGAGCGAGAACCAAGCGCGACTTCTACGCCTCCGATGCGGAGAAGAGGCTCGCCAGCGCGCCGCATGCCGCCACGTGAAGAAGAGCTCCAGGCGACCGTCTTCGCTTCGCCACCCCGTGTCTCGGGCTGCAGCGAGGCACACCGACGAGCTGTCGGCCAACAAGCACCTACGAGTTACGTGCATGCTTGTGGAATGTAGCAACAATGGACGTTTTCTTTCCAAATTTTCCGCGTCCACGTTTGAATCAGTGCACAAGTGCCTTCAAACCCTTTCCAAAAAATATACCCACTGAAACAAGGCGCATTTCGCCATGTCGATGCGCGTCCCGCATCGACGGTTAGGGGAGTGAAAATTTCGCCCTTTTTTCCGGTTGTTGGCGACGGTGTCAAGGGATCAATCACCCGCGGGGCATACATTTCTCCAGACGTTTCCGCGCCGCCCATACATTTCCCCATACAGTCGGCAACTCGCGTCCCGACCCGAGGCGAGCATGGGGCACTCGCCAACTTTGAAGGGGAAACCATCGACCGCCGCCGCTCGCCGACGGACCCGCGGACGACGGCGCTGCGCAGCTCGCGGACGGCCGACGACAGACGCGCGCTCGGCGATGACGCGCGCGCTCTAGCGCCTCCCTCGCATCCGGACAGTCGACGCCGCTTCGCCCCTCGGGACGCGCGCGGTGGAGGAGAAAGGACGCCAGCAGCAGGAGCAGCAGGAGGAGCGGGAGTAGCAGGAGCAGCAGCAGCAGGAGGAGGCAGGGACGGACGCGGCGCGGTGATGCACCGCCTGGCGTCGAGCGTCAAGAAGAAGAAGCCGCCGCCGCAGCAGCAGGCGCCGCCGTCGCAGGACAGCGCGCGCGCGTCCGCGTCCGCCAGCGGCGCGAGCGCGGACCGCCGGCCCGGGACGCCCACGTCGTCGTCGTCCGCGGCCACGGGCTCGAGGAGGCTCCGCCCGGCGGACCTGCACCTGCACCATGGCCACCACGCGGCGGCGGGGGCGGCTGGCGCGCATGACGGCCGCGCGCGGCACGACCAGGTCGTCGTGGGCATCGCCGCGTCCATCGACGACGGCGTGGAGGATTGGAGCGCCGACTTTGTCGACAGCGCGGCGGCGGCGAGCGCGGCGGCCGACCGACCGCTCAGCGCGGCCGACGCGTCGCAGCTGGGCGGCCTCCGGGGCTTCCAGCGCGCGGCGAGTCTGTACCACACGCCGCAGCCCAGCCCGCCGGTCCGGTGGCATCGCCAGCACAGCGTCGACAGCGCCGGCCTTGACTCTCCCTCGAGCGCCAACAAGGCGGCGCGGCCGAATAGCGGCGCGAACCGGCCACGGAAGAGCAGCGACAGCACTAGTCAGCACAGCAGCACAGGGGGCCATGGTCCGCGCGGCAGCGGAGGCAGCCGCCACAGCGGTACAATAGCAGGGAGCGCGGCCGAGCTGGAGCCGCGCATTCTTTTCCAGGTGAAAGAGCAGATCTCGGAGCAGCCGGCCGCGCCGACTGGCCCGGCACAAGCGGCGCCTGCGAGTAGCGGCGTGGAGGACGACGAGGACGAGGACGAGGACCCGCATGGGTTCTGGAGCTCCTTTTCGACGGTGAAGGATGTCCCTGTCGGGAGACCGCGGCAGCCATCCGACGCCGCAGGTATGAGCGACGAGGACGACGTGGACGAGGATGACGGCGTCGGCGGCGGGGACAACGATGACGAAGACGACGACTCGGACGAGGACTGGGACGTCGAGATGGGCTTCGCAGAGGCTGAGGAGGAAGGTTTAGATGCGAACTTCGCGTCGTCCGGCAGCATCGACCACTCGCGCCGCCGGTCCGAGAACTACAACATCTTTGTGCGCAACTTGCACGACCTCATGGATGGTGAGGCCTTCCCTGAAGACGAGGAGGAGGGCTCTCCACGTGGAGGAAAGCCGAGGAGGTCTCGGAAAGCGTCGGAGGAGCCGCTGTTCCAGCGCCGCCGAAGCGAGTACCAGTCCAGCAACAGTCTTGACGGCAGCGTGGATGGTGCGAGCGGGATCCGAGCTAGTCTGAACTCGGGCGTCGGCGGCACGGTGGAGTACACGCTTGTCGACAAGCTGCGCATCCTGGATGTGTCGAGCTCATCGGCGTACTCTGTTCGCATCGAGCGGTACCCAAAGCCGTCGGTGACGTTCAGCAACCTGGAGAAGGACCTGGGCATCCCGATCCTGTCCGAGAACAGGTTTGAGGGCTGGCTGACGAATATCGTGGCGTCGGACTGCGCTGCGAATGCCGGGCTGATGGAGAAGGAGCGCGCGCGAGTCATGGCCAACCCTCGGCAGCAGAAGAACTTCCAGTTCCGCACGCTTGTGTCGCTTCCGTTCGGAAAGGAGTTCGTGACGAACTTCTTCAAACAGGTGTCGTACTACCACTTCTTCGGAGAGGAGAAGTCGAACCGCGAACTCGTCCGAGCATTCTTCGAGAAGGTGTCCACCGCGGGAATGGCTGATGAGAACTGGTCCGCGGCGATGCCTCCCCATGAGTTCGAGTTTGTGGCAGGGTGCTCGATGGAGATTCTCCAAGAAGCTGCGCGCATGTACGGCCCGCAGCCACCGGCCCACTCGCCGAACCATTTGTCGTTGTCGATGCTGTCGAACTCGTCGTCCCCATCCCAAGCCCCGACAAGCAAGGCCGCGGTGTACTGGATCCAGCAGTTCCAGGCGATCCTGATCATCTGCGCCGAAGCGTTCCCCCAGTACAAGAACGTGATCGCGTTGATCGAGCTCCGCTTTGTTTGCCACCACCTCGTCGGCTTTGCCAGCGGAGACTACACGTACAAGTGGCAGATCTGCAACCATTTGCCGCGGTATTCGGCCCAGGACCCGCTCGCAGGTGACACGGCGCCCATTGTTGCCAACGAGATTCTGGAGTACTACGGCGCGCTGTTCCGGCATCTCAACACGAGCCCAGAGAGTCGGAGCTCTCGCTACGGCCAGGTGCAGCGGGAGATGTCGGCCGAAAAGCATCACTTCGGGCTTTCACCGGATGTGATTTGCCTGCAGGCACTTGTGCTGTGCGACATCCAAAGCCTGTATGACAGCAAGAGCGCGCTCGCTGAGACGGTTGTGCCGTCGATGCTGGAGCTGTTCGAGTTTGAAGAAGACGACGCGAACATTGATCCCAGACTGCTGGAGTTGCTGCCGCCGACTGGCTCCGGGCGAAAGAGTCGAAGCAGCTCGTCCACATCCCAGACGGAGGGTCATGACCACGACGTCGCCAAGGGACTCGGCGGATGGAGTTGCAGCTCCCAGTTGCTGGAGCTTGTGACGCCTCCCTCGCAAACGAGGTGCTCGGCGCTGACCTTTTTCTACGAGCGGATAGCGCACTCGACTTTCCCGATCATCAAAGCCAAGTGCGCGGTTGTGCTGGCGGGTATCCACGCGTCGGCGTCGTCGTTTGGGAACTTGAGGGCGGCCGAGTGTCTTGCGTACGAGGCTCTTCGGATCATCGAGTCGTGCTCGACGCTGTCGCGCTCGACATCGTTCGACAGTGGCATGGCATCCCAGTCCAACCAAGAGCCGAGACTCAGCATGTTCAACAACGATGGGCTGCTTTCCGAGCTGGGACGCGAGATTCTGGAAACGATGGGCAACGTGCTGATCAAGAACCAGAAGTACCGATACGGGATCCTGTGCCTCGAGGCGGCTTCGTGTCTGTTCCGCTTCCTGAACCAGGGGGCAGAGTACGACAGGCTCGACCGTTTGATGTGTACTTTGACACTGCAAGCAGACGATGTCACTCGCGCGCTGCCGTTGCACGAGAAGGTTGCGAGCTCCGCACAGCGGCAAGGGAACATCACGGAGTATGTGTACTTGACCCAAGCGCTGACGAACCTTTGGATCCGAGAAGGCAACTTCGCCCGCGCTGAAGACTACCTCGCGTCTGCCTGCAACTACCTGCGGGACCATACGAACCTGCTGCCTCCGTTCTTCCTGTCGATCTTGCTGAACGGAAGTTACTCGAGTGGTGACGGGCCGTCAACGTCCAGTCGGAGCGGGACGATGATGACGACGAGTTCCGGGTCGTCCTCGCTGTCAGGGTCCTTCCACGTGGCGTCGCGTGGCTCTGGGAACTCGAGCGAGATGGACAGTTGGCTCGCCCACGACATCAACCTGCACCTGTTCTTGCGAGAGGTGTACCGGTCAAGCGGCCGATGTCTCGAGGGGATGCGGGTGCTGGAGCACCTGCTCAGCTACAGCTCCCGTCTGCCTCGTGGCAAGCGGACGCAGCTCCGGATGCTTCTCGCCGAGGACGCGCTCAAGATGCGGATGTTCGAGACGTGCCGCCACATGTGCACGGTGCTGGACGACGAGGCGAAGAACTTCTGCGAGCGACTTCAGGAGAATGCGATGGGATACAGCGGCCTTGGAAGCACGGGAGGGGCTGGGAGCAGTAGCGGTCGGGGCATCGGCGGCATGGGCAGTGAAGCGCGCTACTGCTTTGACATGGCGTCTTCGCTCCGGTATATCATATGCCGAGCGAAGTTGCACTTCCGGCTTGGCGAGTACTGTGACGCGTTTGCGTGGCTGTCCCTCGCGCACGTCAAGAGCGACCACGAGAACTTGCGCAAGCGAGCGAAGCTGCACGCCCTTGACGGCAAGGTGATGCAAGAAGTTTGCAGGCAGCACCGCGATCGTTTTGAGGACCCGTCGTCGAGCCGGAACAGCGTCGCTCCGAGCGACGACGCGTCAGCAGCACGCATCGAAGATATGGTGCGGTCGTTTGCTGGCTCGTTCTATATGCTGAATAAGCTGGAGAAGGAGCGGCTGCGGCAACGGCTGCTGCTGTTCGGCGAGTGCGCAGAAGACCTGGTAAAGGCGGAGGAGCAGGCCGTCAAGTCGTATCGGCAGGCACTGGAGCTGTACCAGATGCTCGACGACGGCCTCTATCAGCTCAAGTCGATGCTTGACATTGTTGAGTTCTCGCTGGCGCCTACCGAACGGGCGTTCTTTGCGCTCGGGAGCCAACAGGGCGACGAGAAGCTGAAGCGAGCGCTGTATGCTGCGCATGTGTCGAAGCCCAACGCGTCCCCGCCAACGTCAACGAGCGACTTTGGCACGAAGGATCCGGCATCTCCGATTGGCGATGATACCATTGAGAAGACGCGAAAGGCATTGGTTGAGGCGCAGAAGATACTACGGAAGGCGTTAGGTATCGCCGAGCAAGTGGCCGAGCCGGCTACGTTCCTTCGCGCGTTTATCATGTGCAGCCAAGTGTGGGTCTGGCTGGAGCACATCGCATCTTACAAGAGCGAGAAGCACGTGAAGGAGGCCGCAGCGTTCTGGGAAGAAGCGGTCAAGCTGGTCAAGGCAGTGTTTCTTCGCCGAGTCGCGTTCCACAGCGTGTCCGACGTCGGCTCGGCGTTTCCGGTCGGCAACTTCTTCTCTCCGGCCAATGGCACGTTCTCCGTTGTCCCGATCCTGAACTTCAGCGAAGGCTTCATCTTGAAGCTCGAGCGCATGACTCTCCAGCTCATCGTGACGGCGTGTCAATTGCAGCAATTCGAGCGCGTGCCCGAGTACGTCGAAGAGATGCTGCTGAAGCACATGGACGAGCTGCTGAGCGCGCGGATGTGCTTGAGCAGCATCTCGCACCAGCTCAGCGCTTTCCGAGCACTTCAGCGGCCAGCAAAGCGCTTGTCATGCAGTATTGCGCCGGCTCATGGAGGCGGAGCAGGAGTGAGCAGCAGCCAGGCTGCGAGTTCCTCTGGAAGCAACCCGCGCTCAGCGTCATTCACTGCTCCTGTCCCTGGCCAAACAACGCCACATGGTGGCGGCAGTGCCGGAGGCAATGGCACACCGACGTCTTCGAACGCACCGATCCCGCCTGGTAAACGTGCTGGCCACAAGAAGAACCAGTCCATGTCGTCGATCTCGGAGTTGCTGGCGTCAAACGTACCGCCAGCGTCGCCGTTCCACGACAACTCGTCCAACTACGGCAGTAGCTCAAGGTATGCCGGAGGCAACCCGCTCACAACAGGCGCGACGCCACGCACTGGTCTTGCGTCACTGAGCGAGAAGCCCAACGTCCCGTACGGCGCCGTGCACGTTCCGTCGGGGGCCAGGTACCATGGGTTTGAGCGATCATTCATCCGTACGCGTGGTCGCTCGCGATCCGCCCCGCAGCCCTTACCGGTCACGTTGAGTCGTACAGCGTCGAAGTCGGACGTTCTGCAGCAGACGCCAACGGTCAGTGAAGAGGTGAAGCGAGACGACGCGGTCCCCCCGGTTGACGATGGGAAGCTGAAGCGGACGCCTTCCGTCAAATTCATCGACCTCGCCGACATCCACACGCTTCCGTCGGAGCACGGCGAGTTCGGAGTCTACGAAGACAGCCACGGGTTTGTGCACGACGAAGGCAGCAGCTCGAACGGCGCGATTGGGCTGTGCGATTTCGACGAGTCGCAGTCGGAGAAGCTGTGGTGGATCTTCAACCTGTGGCGGGATGCGAAGTCCAAGTACGTCGGCGGGAAGATCGAGATCTCGGAGTTCCGCTCCAAGAACCTGCGGTATCTCCGGACCTTGTTGGACGCGTTCGATCCGCAGCAGATCGCAGTGCTTTACTACGGCGGCGACATGCAGACCACGTCTTCGACGACTCCGACGAGCGCGGGCGGGGCGAGTGCGAACAAGGGGACGCCGGTGGCAAACGCCAACTCGTCGGGTATGTTGGGCTTTGACGTAGCGCACATGAACTCGCACGCGTTGATCCAGGACAAGGACTTGGTGCTGTCGATCGGCTACGAAGTGTCGGACCAGTCGTCGTTTGGCTTTACCAAGCTCAAGTTCAAAGTGTTCACGGTCCACGAGGGCGACACGTGCTCGTGGCGCGAGGAGATCCCGCGGCCGGACTGGTATCTGTCGGACTTTGACTTGATGGAGGCGGAGTCGGCGTCCAACGGCTATGGCGCGCTCCGCACGCTGCGACTGCTTGGCGCCAAGCTGCTGCTCAAGCTGCTCGGGCTTCTGCTGCTGGAGAACGCGGTCGTCATCGTGGGCTCGTCGTATCCGCAGGTAAAGACTGTGACGCTGAGCTTGCTCAAGCTGCTTGAGCCCTTCCGATGGCACAGCACGTTCCTCCCGTTCCTCCCGGTCAGCTCGTGGCGCTTCCTGCACGATGCGGCGCAGCGGTACGCGGTCGCGGAGGCGGCGGCCCAGCCGAAGCCCCGGCGATCGATCTCTCGACTGGGCTGGGGAGGTGGCCAGGCGAACTCTGGCGCGACGCCGTCACCGCAGCACCCGCCCCAATCGTCGGGCGGAAGTGGTCATGCGGCGCCATTGTCGAGCGACGAGCCTCCGTTTGTCGTCGGCGCGACCTCCGAGACGTGGCAAGCGTGTATGAGCTTTGTCCAGGCGCGCGGCGGGGACCCACGCGCGATTACCGCGTGCGTCAACGTCGTGGACCTGGACAACGTGGACGCGTTCGCCACGGCCAAGGGAAGCCGCCACGCGATCTCGTTGCCGCGCAAGTGGCGCAAGCAGTTCCTCGAGAAGTTCGACAAGACGGTCAAGCAGCGGCGCAAGGCGCAGCTGAAGCTCAGTCGGCGGCAGTACCAGGTCGTGGGCAGTCGTGCGACGACACCGTCGGCCACGAACACGCCGCACTCGATGCGCTCGCCTGCCGACTCGACCCCGCAGACGATGCGCAGCTTTGACGACGGCGTGAGCAGCCGCTCCGGGTCGGGCTGGCGCACGCCGGGGACGGATAACGGTGCTCTGACACCTCACCACCACCACCACCACCGCGCGTCGGACCCGTCGGCCGTGGATGACCGCTTGTTCTACGATTCGGAGTGTCTGGCCGCGTTCACGAGCGGGCTAGCCGAGTTCTACGACCGCGTCGTGTCGCTGAGCCAGGAGAAGGAGCAGAAGGCGGCGAGCAAGAAGAAGGCGAGCAGCAGCAGCAGTGACAAGCCGTCGAAGCGGCAGGAGATCAAGTCGTGGTTCTCGTCATCCCACGAGTTCGACGCGTTCGTGGACACCTTTCGCGAGACGGAGGTGTACCCGGCGTTCGTCAAGGAGCGCGCGGCGCTGGCGGCGGCGCGGCAGCTGCAGCGCCAGGCGAGCTTCAGCGCCGCCGGGCTCGACTCGAGCGGCAGCCACTCGCAGCGCGGGTCGTCCTCGCGCTTCGGCATGCTGGCGAGCGGCGGCACGCCCGGCTCGTTCCTGAGCTCGATCGCGTCGCAGCCGCTCAAGAGCTTCGGCAGCGTCAGCAGCATGAGCAGCGCGTCAAACGCCAGGTGATGGACGCAGTTGGTTTAGGAAGCGATCCCCATTATTTATGCGCACGGAAAACAGCCGAGCGCGTTGTTAATCAAGTGCGTGAGCCCGTTCGCTCTCGTGTTCGTCTGCCGAGTTGTTGTCTGTCAAGGCTTCCTCGGAGGTGTCCTGGGCCTCGCTCTGCTCCTCGTGGGGTGCCATGCGCTTGGCCACCGCCTGCTTCGCCTTGGCGTGCAGTTGCTGCCTCGCGTCCCCACGCGTCAGCCACTCGATGAGGTAGGGACAATGCAGGGAGAGGCCGAAGCAGTACCTGGTCCACGCGGTAGGCGACGGATGCCTTGCCGGCGCGCACGGCCCACTGCAGCGGCGTCTTGTTGGCCTGAAGAGCAGCATGTTGGCGTGTTGAGGCGAGCTCCCAACTCGTTCAAGCCCACAGTCTTTGCGGCCGACCTTGTCGACGGCCGTCCACTTGGCGCCGCGATCCAGCAGCAGCCAGATCAGGTCGGTGTCTCCGCGCTTGCATGCCAGGTGCAGCGGCGAGTACCAGCCCTGCGGCGCCACCACGGCGTGAGATGGAGGTCAATCAACTGGCCTATTATCGCGCTGTGAACGCATGGACTTTCTTGGACTCACCCAAGCTGCGCGGTCGTTCGGGTCGGCGCCGCGGTCGAGCAGCAGCGTCACGAGCTTCACGTCGCCAGTGCCCACCGCGCGATGCAGCAGCGAAGCGCCCGACTGCGGACGATGGATGAGCGTCAGCGTCGCGGCTTCTACCCATTCAACAGAGAGAGACTCACCCATCGGTGCTGGCGGACGAGCGACGGCTGCTGATCCAGCGCGCGCGTCAGCGACTCGATCTGCCGGCGGGAGACGAGCAGGAACGCGTCCTCCATCGCCACGGACAGCCGTCTATATCTGCCGTCGTTACAGCGACTCGCCGAGAGCCACCAACTCCTCAGCGTTTGGGCTTCATCACATCCGGAGACGACTGGAGATCACTCCGATCCCGAGACAGACCGTGTCTTCATAACACAAAGGACCGCAGTCCGTCTATTAGCCACGCGTGTGCTCTCCCTTCCTTCGTCCCTCCTTCCCTACGTCCTCAAGCCATGGAGTCGGCTCCGATCTCGCGTGAGGACGCCTGCAGCTGCAGCTTCTTCTCTGCTAGCACGTTAGGCGACGCCGCGGCGTCGGCGGCCGACGGCGCGCGGAACACGGCGTGGTAGTCGACTGCGTTGGTGCCCGAACGCGAGAAGAACTCTAGCACGTTGCGCCACGTGCCGCGGTCGAACGGGTTCGTCAACACGGGCGTCGCCGGCGATGCCGTCGTCCCCGGACTGGGCTTGGCGGGCCCAAGCAGGTACGAGTAGCGGCGCCAGTTGATTTGCTCGTTGATGGTCAGGTTGCGCGCCATATTGCCCACGTGCTGCTTGAACATCATCCCAAGCGCGACGAACGCGCAGCAGGCCCAGAGGAGCACCATGACGACGAGGAAGTAGTCGCCCACTAGCCCTGGGATCTCCATCCACACATCCGCCGCTGATAAGCTGCTGCTGCCCTCGCTCTCTCGGTAGCTCTGCTTCACGATGCGCACCATGGCGACGAACGCCAGAGCGGCAAAGTCGACGAGCACGAGGCAGTGCAGCAGTAGAAAGATGACGAACAGACGGTGGTTGCCGTACCCGACGCACCGGTTGATCCAAGCGCAGTGGTGGTCCATGCGCGCGACGCAGACGCCGCACTGCGAGCAGTGCTTGGCGCGCATGGGCTTGGCCACGAGGCACGTGCGGCAGTACTTGGCCGCCACGTCGGGCGGCTCGGCGTGCGCGGCGCTCTCCAGCATGTTCTTGATGTCCGTCGCGTACGTCGAGATGGTTCCCGGCTCGGATGGACAGATGAACGCCAGCCGCGTCCACGCGACGAGGAACACGAGCTCCATGGCGCCGACGGCGATGAGGATCGCGCGGTCCGTGCGCGTGCTGAACAGACTCGTGTAGTCGCTGTCCGCCCAGAGCGCGACGTAGAAGAGCGTGAAGAGCGCGACCCACGCCATCCAGATGCCCATGGCCATCTCCGGCCGCGGCTTGGTGAGCGCCTTGAGCGGCGACTGCTTCTTCTTCTTCGTCTTCGTCTTTGCGTCCTCTGACGCCGAGCTCGACGGTGTGATGGAGACGTTGGACGGGATGGAGACGTCGCGCTTGGAAGGGTGCAAGGCCGACAAGTCCTTCTTCCCGCCGCCGTGGCTGTGCCCGTGCCCGTGTGGCTGGCGGAACGCGGCCAGCGACTTCCACAGGACGACGGCGATGAGCGGCACGGACAGCCACCAGGGCAGCCAGTAGCTTGTCGACAGGATGCCGAAGAGCACCGCGGCGTACGCGAACGCCACCAGCGGCCGCGTGCGCCGGAACGACGTCGGCGGCTACGGTTCAAAGCCATCAAGAGAGTGTGAGCGAGAGAATGAGGCGCAACGGCAAGTACAATAGCGGTGCGTACGTCGGTGGCGGGCTTGCGGAGCTTGAGTAGGTCCTCGAGCCACTGCAGCTCCTTCTTCTGCTTCCGCTTGTCCACGGCCAAGTCGACGGGCGTGACGCCGTCAATGTCACGCTCCAGCGGGTCGAACCCACGCGCGATCAGGTACTGGACCACCGTCTTGTGGCCTGGCAGGCAAGCAACAAAGTCAGCGTCCCCAGCTCGTGGCGTTAGTAGAACCTTCAGCGCCGGACTCACCGCGGTCCGTGGCGTAGTGCAGCGCCGTCCAGTGGCGCGCCGAGCGGCCGCCGAGCGTCACGGGCTGCACAGGTTCCTGCGGCGACGAGGCGGCGATGCGCCGGCGCTGCTCCTCCTCCAGCAGGAAGTGCAGCACCCAGAGCTGGCCGCGTGCCGCCGCGTGGTGCGCCGCCGTGTTGCCGTCCGCGTCCTTGGCCAGCAGCTCGGCGTGGCCGTAGTGCAGCAGTACGTCCACGATGCGCAGGTTCCCGGCGCTGGCCGCTCGACTGGTCACAGCAACGCGCGTTAGTCCTCTGTCTACCGACAGCAGCGAGTGCCGGAAAGCAGCACGCACATGAGTGGCGTCTCGCCCGCGAGGTTGCGCGCGTCGACGATCTCGAGCGCCGGCCGCGCGCTCTGCTGCGTCTGCTGCAGCAGAAAGTGCAGCGTGTCCACGGCATCGACGCCGCCAGCCGCGCAGTGGTGCAGCAGCGAGTTGCCGCCGCGGTCGCGTGCTGCCAGCAGGTCAACCGGCGCGGGCTGCGCCGCCATGGCCATGCCCCAGAGCAGCACCACGAGCGGGAAGTCGCCGTTCGCGGCCGCCGCGAACGCGTCCTGGCCTTCGTATGCCACCTCGGACGCCATCGCTGTGTAGCTGCGCGTCTGCGCGTCGGATCCCCGGCGGAGCGGCCGCGGGAGGCGCAGCGACGGCGGAGAAATGGCCAACCGCCGCTACCGCTGTTGATGATCTGCAATTGATCTCAGCATGGGTGCGCGCTTTCCAGTCGCGAGAAGAAAATCCACCGTCACTCCGCTAAATCGAGGGGGTGTAGTCACTCGAACGGGGGATTACATAAGCCGGGAATGAAACGAACGTTTTTTTACGGGTTACGCATGAGGTTACACTTGCAGTGCCCTCGAGTGTATCCCTTCCGATCATCAAGAGCTCACATTGAATCCGAGGCGGAAGGAAGCCGGCGGACGGCGTGGATTGAGCGGCGGTGGGCATGAAGGAGGCGGCGGAGCTGACGCAGCGCAAGGCGGCGGAAAAGGCGGTGGCGGTAGAGGCCGAGGCGGACGCGGAGTATGCGTCGGACGGCCCCGGGGGCGGCCGCGACGTGCGCGCGGTCGAGTTCGACATCCGTCCGCTGTGCGCGAACGAGCCGGCGCGGCGGTACGTTCAGCTGGGCGAGCGCCTCGCTCCCGTGGTGAAGGGCCAGCCTGTGGCCCGCGGCGGGTCGCTGGGCGGGCTGGCAGCCTGCCTGACGCTGCCGGGGCTCACGCGCGAGTTGCAGGAGATGTTCCTGCCCGCGGGGTACCCGGACAGCGTGAGCGAGGACTACCTGTCGTTCCAGCTGTGGGACACGACCCAGGCCATGTGCAGCTACCTGCGCGGCGTGCTGGCCACGCAGTCGGTGCTGCAGAGCGTCGGCGTGGGCGACGACACGGCCACGCCGCTGGCCGCGGCGCTGCAGTGGGTGCTCCGCGACGGCTCGGGCATGATCGGCGGGCTCACCTTCACGTACGCCGTCGGGCCAAAGTTCGACCTGAACGTCAAGCGCTGGCGGCTGTTTGCCGACGTCATCAACGACGTCGGGCTCACGCTCGACATGGTCGCGCCGTACTTCCCGACGCTCGTCACCGAGGTGCTCTGCGTCTCGTCCGTCTGCAAGACCATGTGCGGCGTGGCAGCGGGTGCGACCCGCTCGTCGCTCATGACGCACTTCGCCAAGCGCGACAACATGGCCGACTGCTCGGCCAAGGAGGGGTCGCAGGAGACGGCTGTCAAGCTCTTCGGCCTGCTCTTCGGCATGTACTTCGCCAACGCCGTCAACTCGTCCAAGGAGACCATCTGGGTCGCCTTCATCGTGCTCACCGTCATCCACGTGATTGCCAACTACAACGCCGTCTCGGGTCTCTGCATCCCGACGGTCAATTGTCCGCGCGGCCTCCTCCTGGTCCAGCGGTTCCTTTCGTCGCAGTCGGCGGCTTCCAAGAACGGCGGCACCAAAAAGAAGGTGACGACGGAGCACGGGACGCAGGTGAGCGATCCGCTTGACGAAGCGTACAAGCGATTGCTTGTTGTCTCCGAGTCTGACCAACAGAGCTGGTGCAGTATTCCATTCGCAGCGTCAACCGAGCGGAGCCGATCGTGTCGGAGCCGACGCTGCCGATCGCCAACATCGTCATGGGTTCGCAGCTCGTCGAGGCCGTGAGCAGCGCGGCGCACCTCGACACACTCGCGCAGTTGTACTCGTAAGTCTCTTCATGCTTCGGGTTTGATCACTGGATTGGTTCTCATCGGTTCTTGCTGTGGGTGATGGTTGACGCAGGGACGAGTCGTTCTTGCTGACGGCCGATGCCAACAAGCGCGTGCACGTGGTCTTCCAAGTCGAAGCGAAGCCCGTGGACGAGCTGCGCGCGTACTTCCAGGCGGTGTTGGTGCTCCAGGCGCTGGCGAGCGTTCCTCCAACTTCCCCGCTGAGCAACGGCTCGAGCGACTTAGTGCCGCATCAGGCGCTGCTGGAGTCGACGTACCGCAAGATGACGGCGGACTTCCCGCTCTTCTACCAGCTCCTGCAGAACAACGGCTGGCGCACGCACATGTTCCTGCTGAACACGACGTCGTGGCGGATCAAGCTGGGCGACCGGTCGTGAGGAGGGATGGCTGGAACGGGAAGGAGGCGGCGTTGTTGTTGGTCGCCTGGGTTGTTGATGTGCGTAGCATTGCATGAGTTTCTGCGTGGAGGCTGAAGAAAGATAAAGCGCAGTGTATTCGTGCGTTGGGATGATCAACTTCGTCTAACGCGTTCGCTAACGCAGCACATCCCAGGTCTGGATGCTCATGCTGCTGCTGCCCAACACTCAGCTCCGCGCTGGTGCTGGCTGCACTCGTTTGACACTGATGAAGTCTTGCGATCGACTTCTCGTCAGTATCGCACAAACACGTCAAAGACCTGCCCGAGATCAATGACGTCTCGATGACCAGGCCTTGGGAGTGCCACGAGAATGGCCAGCCGAAAGAACAGGTCCACCTCAGGAGCTGGAACCGCGCCAGGAGTGCCTCTCGTGGGAACTTTCGTGGCTATGACAATGCAGATGTCTTGCTCTCCATTCTCCAGCTGGCGGGTGAACTCCCGAGTCGCATTGCGCAGCTTCGTTTCCGTCACGCAGCCTGCGAGCGGCTTATAGTGGCTGTCTTGATGCTGGGTCGCCGACGCAGTCGGTGGCGCCGAGGCCGAGACTGAAGCCGCGTAGACAGGAGGCTTCGCCATCATCGAAGCGCACACCCGCCCAGGTGCTCTTCATATCGTCCCAGAAGTGAAGTGCGCCTTCTCTGGAGGCGGCTCAACTGACCAAGCCGTGGCACATGCTCCTGTTCAACACGACATCGTGGTGGATCAAGCACAGATCGGCTGCCACGGCTATCTCTTGACGTGTGGGCGATCTCCGCGACGAGCAGCAGCATTCGATATCTCGCGGAACTGGCCACACATCGTGCCGAGTGAGCCCTTCGAGACTAACCGGAGGCATCATATGCAACGATGCATTGCCAAAGCTTTTGCACACGCTCGGCCGCAAACGAAGCCGGGCTCAAGTGATGCGGTGAGGAGCGCGGCTGCATCTGCTGCGTCGTTGCGGAGGAGGCAAAGCTGGTTGCCCGTGCTAACAGCAGACTCGGCCCAAAGTTTTCTCCAGCGCGTTCCGGGAAATGGTGCGGTTGAGGATCAGTTTGTCTCCGGAGGTGTGTTCGAGCTCCATCAATCATGAGTGGTTACTCCGCATGTACGCGCTCTCGTTTGGTGCCTCCGCTGGCTATCCACGCGGAGCTCACGATGCTGTCGACAGTGATGCGCATACTGGGATCGCGCTCAAGCATCTGTCGGAGAAGTTGGCGTGCTTCCACAGAGACGCCGCGCATGATCAGCAGTGTCTGTGCTTTCGTCCAGTCGATAGTGAGCGAGTCCGACAGCTTGAGTGAGCGATGCATTCTCGCCGCTTCCGTGTATGGGTGCTGACCGGCCAGTAATTGAAAGAGCACGACGCCGAGGCTGAAAACATCGGCACGCGGCGAGGGGGGATCTGACGGTCGGAGTATCCGCTCCGGTGCTATATAGCCAGGGGTACCAACCATCGCTGCCACGTCGTTGGTGCCCAAGCTGCATGCGGGTCCAAGGCTGGAGCTGCTGCTGTCTTCACTTTTGACAACGTCTGTGACGCCCATGAGGTCGAAGGCGCCACCAAAGTCGATGATCCGAGTGTTCACTTCATCCGCGAGCATAATGTTCTCAAGCTTGAGGTCGCAGTGTACGATCCCAGCCGTATGAATGGTCTTCAAGCGCTGACAGAGCCCACTGGCGACAAGCCGAGCCTCGGGTTCCGTGAGAGTGCATGGTCGTGGTCGCCTCTGCAAAAACTGCAGTAGCGTCTCTCCCGGCAGCTTCGGCATGATTATACGGACGTCACTCGCCGTCTCCACCACGCGATAGCCAGCCACAAGCTCTCGAGCAGAAGCTAAAGGAGCGCTCGACAGCTGCTTCAGTATCTTGATCTCGTTGCAGTCGATGCTGCCTGCCCCCAAGGATTTGACGACAAACTGTTTCCGTGTCGCCAAGTGGACAAAGAGCGTCACTTTTGTCGAATGAGCCGAGGAGAACGACGCCGTCGAGCTGGAGCCAGAGCACGCCGAGGTCGTCGAGATCGCCGACGACAGCGACGCCGCGGGCACAAGGTGCCGGCTCCACCGAGCGTACCGAAGCGCGTCCTGCAGGATCTTGCTCCATATCACGGCGTCGGCAGCAGTCGCGAAGCGGATCCGCACGCGGAACGCGCGGTTCTCCTTGCTCGAGCTGAGCTTCAGTCCGTTCATCTCGCAGCTCGCTCTGCTGCTGGTGAGCTGGCACGTCGTGTCGAGCGGCAGGATCTGCGTGTCGTGGCCGACGATCTCCCGCTCGTCGTCGCTCGCGATCGGGTAGATCAAGAGGCAGGGGGCGTTCCCCGTCCGGAGCTCCACCACTCGCTCTTGGAACGGCTGCAGTCGCCACCGGGAGCCGACGAGCACGAGCACGCCGCGCGCGACGTACTTGTAGCGCAGGACGGGAAGATCTGGCCGAGTCGACGCGCCGCCTTGAGTGCTCGAGCGCGTCGATGCTGACGACGAGACGGTGCTCGCGGTCTCGTCACTCGCCACCATCAGCGGGTTGACGAGCGTCCGGCTGCGGGCTTGGCCACGCTGCACGTCTCCATTGCGCCGGCTCCGGCGCTTGAGCGGCAGCGACTGGGCCAAGAAGCGCCGCGAGAACGACAACGGCGATGGCGGCGGCGGCGTCGGCGGCTCCAGCGACGAGCCGCTCGCCTTGGTCGCCGCCGAGTCGTGTCCATGCCGCGAGACGCTCGCAAGCGGCGTGTTTGTCCCCGGGCGATCTCTCATGTCGACGGCAGTGTCTTCCCGCCCTTGAGACGGATTCCGCGGCCCAACGTGCGTCTTGAGGCGCTGGTGTCCGCCGTGAACACCGCCACCGCCCGCCGCCGCCGGCATCGCGGGCGTCGGAAGGGCACGCGGAGGACGCGGAGCTTGGCGAATGCAATGCCCCGATGCGTCGGCCTTTCCCTTCCTCGTGGGTGCGTTTCCCTTTGGTGCGCGGCTATAAATGGCGGGAGAGTTGGCTGGTCGAATGACTTGAAGCAATTCGTTGTTCTTGTTCTATTAGAAGGGCCACCCCGAGCCGACGCCTTCAATCAGCGGCCCATACATTCGGCAAGTGCATACGCCTTCAATGGTCGACGACCACATTGGAATGAATGCTTCACGAACGTTCACACCTCCGACGAGGTGCCATCCTGAAGCACCACCTTCAATCCCCTGTCACCTCGTCGCTGGACCAGCCAGTCCTGCTCTCGGTCCAACCAACCACAACACACACACCTTCCTTCCTCCACCTTGAGGCACGACCAGAACCGAGAACCCGTCGCACTTTGTCGTCGAGATCATCCTGGCGCTGTCGTCCACCAGAACCGACCAGACATGCCTCAACTCGGAGCCGCCGAAGTTCACGCTCGAGTGGACCGACCTGCGCCTCAAGGTCGCCGTCAAGAACGTCGAGACCAAGACGACGGACGAGTAGGCCATCATGAACAGCGTCAGCGGCGTCGCCAACCCCGGCGAGCTGCTGGCAATTATGGGTCCGTCCGGCGCCGGCAAGAGCTCGCTGCTGGACTGCATCGCCGGGAGGAACAAACAGGTCGACGGCAATGTCACGGTCAACGGTCAGACGTGGACCAAGGCCATCAGCCGCCACGTGTCGTACGTCTTGCAGACGACCTGTTCTACCCGACCAGCACCGTCAAGGAGCACCTGCTCTTCCAGGCGCACATGCGAATGGGCCGCGACGTGCCAGAGGAGCGCCGCGAAAGGCGTCCAGGCCGTCATAGAGGAGCTCGGACTCGACAAGTCCGCCGACACGCTCATCGGTGTCAGCGGCCGTGTGCTGCGTGTCGGGCGGCGAGTGCAAGCGACTGTCGTTCGCGACCGAGATCCTGACAACCCGTCCATCCTGCTCGTGGACGAGCCCACCTCGGGGCTCGACAGCTTCGTGGCCAACACGCCCGCGCTCCAGCTCCAGCACAGCTTCAGCAACTTGCGCGGGACGGCCGCATCGTCGTCGCCACGAGTCACCTGCCGTCGTCCGAGCTCTTGGGGCTCTTCGACCAGCTGTACTTGCTCAGCGACGGTGCCACCGTGTACCACGGCAAGGCGTCCGAGTTGCGTCGGTCGGCTACCCGTGCCCGGAGTTCATGAACCCGACGGACTACTTCATGCGCCAGCTTGTTGTCGTCGACAAGGAGACGGACGAGCGGCACAAGCACCGCCTGGTCCAGTGTAGTGATCGCCCTGCGTCGAGCCTCGTCATGCGCGGCCAGACCAATCATCCTTCGGCAGACGCGCGAAGCTGGAACGTGACGAGGTGAAGCTGTCACCACACCGCTCCTGCTCACGCGTCGCCCGCGAGATCGCCAATGGACTTGAGCTGCGTCGCAGTTCGTCGACTCTGTATTTCGTTCCCTGTGGATGAGCCCGGCCACAGTGCTGATCGACGGGACCAACCACAACTGCACATGGACTGCCCTCTGAGCGCCCTGGACGCCACAGCCGTCTAGCCGCCGCGCTCCGAGTTTTCATTCGTAAGTCTCAATCGATCACTCTGCATTTTCCGATCTGGTGCACACAACATCCAGACCCACGAGGCTGCCACTGCAGAGGTCATTCTCTACAGCGATGACGATCTGTTCCAGGACTTCCGACTGGGTGTGATGGGCCATGTGACGGTGCTCATGCAGCGCAATACGGCGAGACTCGTTCGGGACAAGCTGGCGTTCCAGGCTGCCATCTTCCAAACGATCTTCATCGCCCTCGTCGTCGGTCTCAAATATCTGCAGCTGGACCTGAACCAGAGCGGTGTGCAGAACTTCACGGGCGGCTTCTTCTTACTGATCGTCAACCAGACGTTCGGCGCGGCTAACTCAGCGTTCATCTCGATGCCTCTCGAGCTGCCGATCATTATCCGCGAGTACCGAGGCGGGTTGTGCCACTTGACCTGCCCAAGAACAACCATTGATCGGAAAATGTCATCGTTTATTCATTTAGAGGCTCAACAAAAATGAATGCATCCACGTTCTTGAAAATGGCGGGAAATAAATGTATCCACCCATCATTGCTCGACTACCGGATCCTTGGTGCGCGTGGTCGACGTCCGTGCGGCCACCCTCTTCATCGCTGCAGCCACGTCCGCCACATCCCATACCTCGTTGTTGGACTTGAGGTAGAGCAATGCTTCGAAACTCTGCGGCTTCAGGCGATGCCGACGCTAACCTACGACATGCTTTGCGCTCGAGAAGAGTCTCTCGGCCACATTGGACGTCGGAGGAGCGTCGAGAGCCAGCGTGAACGTCTCGTGCGGCTCATCGTCCTTCTCCGCCTTGGCCTCGCACTCCTCGGCAAAGGTCACGCGCTTCTTGGAACTCGGCTTGCCCACCATTGAGTTGACGAGTGCGCAAGAGGGTGGTTTCGTGTTGTCGATCAGCTTTGCGGCGGCGGCGCGTTCTGCAGTCGAGAGTGTTTGTTTCCGCGCCACTTTGACGCATGCGTTTTCAAAGTCCTTGTACTTCACAATGTCGGCGTCAGGAGAGAGATATTTCGCAAAGTCTGAATGGCGTTGGATCAAGCCATCGAACAGCATCCGCGTCTTCGCCATTGTCGCTGTCGTCCCCTGTTAGTCCTTCGAGACATCTTTTTGGGCTCGCAAATCCTCGAGGAGACGCTGGATTTGGCGAAGCTCGAACGCGTTCAGGATAATGTCGCAAAGAGTCGGCGATTCTTTTAAGATCTCCGCGAGCTGTGTGTATCGTTTCAGCATGGCGTTGGTGGAGTCCCAGCGCGTGTCTTGGCTGACAACAGGGCGGAGGTGAGTGTAGTAGCGCAGCCATGCTGACTCGTTCAGCCTTCGCAACTTAATCATAGTGTCGTGCACTTTCGAGATAGTCGCCTCATACGGCTGGAAGATCGATTTGGATGCCAGGCTCAGGCGATGTGACGCGCAGCCAATCAGCGGAAACCCCGGGTCTTCAGCAACAGCTTTGTTCACGCTGCAATTGTCCCCCACCATGTAGACCACGTCCAGGGGCGTCTTGTTCTAGTAGCTCAACGCTGTGCGAAGAAACTCCACGTGTGATTTGGCGGTGTAATCCGCCCGTCCATTATGTTGCCGGTCGCACGTGTCTGGATCACTGTACTGTTCCCATGGTACATTGGTCCAGTGGTATGTCACACCAAAGGCAACTTACAGCAGAGTGATGGCGATGGAATTGTCTAGAACAGGTTGAAGTGGGTGAGTTCTCGAATGATCGATCACCAGGAGCAAGAGTGAGGACAGGTTGTTTCAGGGCACACCACAATTTACTTTCCATTTTGCACGGCACCAGAGAGACCAAGAGAGAACAAGTGTTAAACATTATCCACCAGCGGCGCGAAAGTTATCAAGACCGTTTTCTTGCTGAAGGAGGCGAAGACCGCAACTTAATGCTCCGAGTTGTGTGTCCATCCGTCAATGATAATGCCGATTTTGGGGGGAGGCTCTGAGCAATTTTCCGCTCCACCCCTTCCACGAGAGCTATCACAGGCAGAAACGGATCTCGAGCAGACTGGCTCCAGAAGGCAGTTCTGACGCGTGAACTTGCTGTCGAGAAACGCGTACGGCAGGTCGCACATGACGATGCACTTGATCCACTTGAGCATGTTCATCGCCTGGTTCTCAACGAAGCAAAATAACGACCCTGTCTCCGATGGCAACGCTGCCTGCATCACTGAGGCATAGTCCTTGTGGATGTTCTTGATGTGGCCCGCCAAATTGGTGTACCCGCTCCCGCTCTTCTGGTATGTCTTGTCGCACAGGCAAAGGTATCTGCCTGTCGGGTGATCCTGCGCGTCGAGCACAGGCTTCACATAATAGTCGCAGATCTGCTTGTTGGTGAACCGGCTCGTCTTCTTCTTCTTGGCCTCGACAAGGAAGGCGTCGTCGAGTTCCCTGCGTGGTGCCATGTCCGTCGATGCTGGAAGGAGCAAATAGGAGAATGGTGAGGGGCGACTGCGGCGCATCGTCGCTTGGCGCAGACCTCGAGTCCTCGTATCCAACAAGAAGATCGCTCCTCAGAATAGATGCACCCACCTCTTCCCCCAAGAGGCCAAAATAGATGTATACTCCGAAAGATAAGATGAGTGCCAAAAATACATCACTTTCTTCTGATCACTAAGAACATCAGCGAGCTGCCGATGCATCAGGTGTCCCTGCCGATCCTCTTCTTCCTGCCCGTCTACTTCCTCGTGGGCATCGGTCACGGCTTCGACGTGTTCATCCACCATCAGATCATCGTCGTGCTTGTCAACAGCGCGGCAGTCAGTCTCGGATACATGGCCTCGTGTCTGTGCCGCCGCGTAGACATCACGCCGATTGTCGGTGTCGTCGTCATTCTCCCATTCCTACTATTTGGCAGACTGTCTATCGACTCGGACGGCAAAGCACGAGGCAACGCGAGTCCAAGCCACCGGCGCAATAGCGCTCCTTCGTGATGATCACCTCTGGAAGTCGGAGCTTGATCAGATGAGTGGAAATTGGAAAGTGAATTGAGTGCTGGATGCAATCGGTGGCCACTGCTACGACCTAGAGCTAGCTAACTGACCTACTTGTGCAACAGGAGCCAACCGTCCCTTCCTACTGCTCACCAAGCGCTCGTGTGCAACGAGAGCTTCTCGAACGTTCGGCATATCGAATGTTCTAGGCTGCTAGTGTCCATTGTCTACTCGACTTGCACCGGCCAGTGTAAAACATGCAGTGTGCTGTCCAGCGTCCAGATGGACGCCAA
>JAADYF010000349.1:0-24232 GCA_023338175.1 Phytopythium delawarense
AAACAGCCGATCCGAGGATCAATCCGGTGAATGCATTATGACCACTCGAAAAAGGTTCAGCACATGCCTTGCCGGCCGGTCTCTGTCTGTTGGCCCTTCAACTGAACCTCCACGCGCCAATAATGGCGAGCACTCGAGCCCGATCGCATCCGATGCCATCCGATAGAAACGAGCGATTGGACTGGCCCGCGTTTCCAGCTGGGCCAGCCGCCATGTCGCGGCTTGTTCACCTTGCGTGTTCCCGCATTGTTTTACGTTGATTCCTCCTGATGCGTGGTTGAAACAAGGGCCTTTCCTCCATTGCGCTTAATTTACGATTTTCGCTGGTTTAATTCTGACACTTGGCCCATCCCGTCCGTCCCCGCCCGTCCGGCCCCACCCGTCCGTCGTCCGGGGCTCGCTCTCATTTCTGGAAATCTCGGCTCCTCTCCACCCACCGGCAGAGAGCGAGCGAGCGAGGGCCCATACAGTTGATACCCGGCGCATGGGCACGGGGCCACACCAGGACGCGGGGCCCGACACAGGACCGACGACGACGACGACGACGCACACAACGACAAGCAGGCGCATGAAGCGGTCGCGCGCGTACGACGACCTGGTCGCACTGGCCGAGGAGGCCGAGGCCGTGCGCGGGGACGCGTGCTGCGCGCTGCTGGGCGGCTGGGAGCCCTTCCCGGCGCGGCTGGGCCGCTGCAAGCGCTCGCGCGGGGCCATGGCGGGCGCCGCAGACGCGGACGAGGACGACAGCGAGGGCGGCGCGCGCGCGTTCCCGGCGGCGCGCCACGCGCTGCAGTTCGCCATGGAGCTGACGGACGCGGGCTTGGGCCTGGGCGTGGGCTTTGGCGCGTGCTCGACGGCCAGCTCGTCCACGGGCTCGCTCAGCTCGGTCGCGGACGGCGAGGACGACGACGTGCTGCCGCTGCGGCGCAACTCGCGCGAGCACATTCTCCTCCGGCAGCAGCAGAAGAAGCAGCGGCGGCACCAGGTGGTCGCGGCCGACCCCGAGGACGACACGGACGCCATCGTCTCGGCTGTCGCCGGCAGCCTGGCCGAGGACGCGCTGCGGGGCACGCCCGAGACGCCCGAGAACCGCGTGCTGCGCGCCGGCTATGCGCAGTGCATCGACCCGCTGGACAAGCGGCAGCCGTCGCCGCCGTCCGCGGCCTTCGACGTGTCGGCGTTCGTGCTGCTCTCGATCTCGCCGCCGCCGGTGCGGTGAGGCAGCAGGGCGTAAGTTATAGCAGGAGGAAGGGGCCGCCGGTTTCGTTTTATTTTTATTTATTGCGAAACAACAGCCACCCCATATACTAGAGGCTTGGAACCTTTATTTATTGTTTTTTGCGACTGTTTTTTTTTTTTGGTTTTGGTTTTGCTTTCTTCTCGTCCTCTTCGCTTCTTCTTCTTCGAAGAACAGCAGCGTGCTCTTCTTCTTCTTCTTGAGGTTGCCGCAATTTCAAGTTGCGTTATTGCAGGTGGCTTGCCCGATTTTGTTGTTGAAAATAAACAACTTTTTTCGTCCGCATCCGCCTCTTCGTTCGCCGTGCCACCTTGCCGCACAGCACAACCGCACAACTGCCAACCGCGGGCCTTGCAGTCGAAAGTCAGGTGGGCGCAATCCGTGGCCACAGATGCAGATGCAGATGGATCGACCCGACCACCACCACGACGATCACGAGCCGTTTTCCCGCCAGAAGACGTCCGGGATGACTCGCGCTCACTATGGGGGCGGGCGGACGGTGGGACGCGATCCAAATATCCCCAAGCGCCGCCATGTTGAAGTTCAACTGCGCCAGCCAATCTTTTTATTCGAATTGGTGACCTTTTGCGATCGCGCTGCTGCAGTTGTATTTGGCGGCTAATTCAACAGATCCGCCGTCCGTGTTCGGGCAATAACGACACGGTCGCAATGCAAGAATGCAAGCCGCGTCAGCTGAAGGGCGACCAGTTGCTGTGGCCGCCCGGCGGCTGGCGGGAGCCCGCGCGCGTGGTGCTCGCCGTGGACGGCGTCGGCCCCCGGCCGCTGCCGCCGCTGCTGCTGGACGGGGGCGCCGAGTAGTTGTAGCCGGGACCGCCCGCGTAGGTAGCGGCGTAGTTTGCGGTCGGGGGCGGGCTGCGGCCGTCGGCCCGGTAGTAGTAGGCGTCCGCGCTGGGGACGGCCGTGGGCAGCCGGTCCGCGTGCTGGTGCATGAACTTGGATAGCGGGGACGCGGGTGGCATGCCCGCGGACGCAAACGCGTCGTCCGCTGCGGCTGGCCATCCTCCGTGCGGTCCGCCGTGGGGCCCGCCGTGGGGCCCGCCGTGGCCGTCCTGCGGTCCGCCGGCGTTCTTACGCGCGAGCCACAGGCGCCGCTTCCGCTCCCAGTTCTGGTCGCGCTTGGACGCCGTCAGCGGCGGCTGGCCGCCCCACCGACCGGATGCGGACGACGTGGGCCGTCCGTGGGCCGCGGCCGACGGCGGGGCCGCCCCCCACTGGGAGGGTGCGGACGAGGACGGGGGCGGGCCCCACTGGGAGGATGTGGACGGGGGCGGGACCCACTGGGCCGACGCGTTCGGCGGCCGTCCCCAGGACGACCCCGGGGGTCCGCAGGACGAGGCCGGGGGCACGGCATAGTAGTCGGTCGTGGATGTGGACGCGGGCCCGGGGCCGAGGGCCGGGTCCGCGTCCGCCTTGTCCTCTGGGGCGTCGGCCGCGCCAAAGCCGCCGGGCCCTGCTCCATCCTCCGCACGGGGACGAGTGTGAGGACACGACCGGCCGCGTCCGCACGAGCATTAGGATTAGCATTAGCGTCGGCGCACCGAAGGAGAGCGTGGAGCGGCCGCCGGGCGGCGCGTGCAGCCGCGTGGAGCTGCGCTTGACGCACAACTGCGCCGACGTGAGCGTCGACATGCTCGGCCGTCGGGCGGGAGGGCTGGAAGGCGGGCTGGGGGCGGGCTTGCGGTCTGGAGGGCGGCCTGGCGGCGCGAAATGGCCTCCGAGGTCGGCAAGTGGCCGCCGCCGAGGCCGGCAGGTGGCCGCCGGCTATAGATAGAAGCCGCCCGCTTCCCGCGTGGCGCTGCCGGCCTTCGGGCGCCAGGAATAGCGTCCAGGGCAGTCAGCGGCGGCGTGTGGCGGCCGGCCGGCGGCCATTCAATGGCCATGGCGAGCCTGTTCGACCTGTGGGACCCGCCGGCGGCCCCCGAGGCGCAGCCGGAGACGGCGCTCGGCATCCTGGACGACGCGCTGCGCAGCCTGCACACCGCGCGGCCGCTCGGGCTGCCGGTGGCGCGCAGCGTGGGCGACCTGGACGCGCGGCTCGCCTTGTACCGCACGCGCGAGCAGCCGCCGCCGCCGTCTCAGGTGGAAGTGGAGGCGCCGGTGAGCGCGGCGGACGGCCGGCGGGCCGCAGACGCCGACGTGGCGGCGCGCGACGCGCTGCGCGCGCTCGGCGAGGAGCTGGCGCTACTGCGCATGGGCCGCGAGGCGGACGCGGACGCGGAGCAGGCGGCCGCGCTGCTCACGCGCAAGTTCGCGGCCGAGCGGCTGGTGCGTCTCATCAAGACGACAGGCTCGGAGCGGGACGACATGCTGAGCGTCTCTCTCTCTCTCTCTCTCTCTGATGGCAGGGCGCGCTGCCGGACACGCCGTTCGTGCTGCTGGCGAGGCGCAAGGCGCGGCTGCAGATCGACGCGCTGCGGGTCTCGCCAGCCGCCGCCAAGGCCGCCTCCAAGGTGTCCGACGGCGACGACTGGCGGCGCCGGGCCAGCTCGCTGCTGGAGCTGCCGCCGGCCAGGCTGGCGGCGCTGCGGAGGCTCGCGGCGCTGCCCGAGGCCCAGCGGCGGCGGCTGCCGGCGGCCCAGCGAGAGCTCGCGGCCTTCGCCGGCCGGCTGGACGCGCTGCTGGCGCTGCCCGAGCCACTGGCGCAACGGCTGCCGGCCGACCACCGGCGGCTGCTGGACGCGCTGCGGCGGCGGATGGCGGGTGAGGACGAAGACGACGGCGGCGCGAGCTAGGAGGGCAGTACGCGAGTGCATTACACGGAGAAGGAGAAGGAGAAAGAGAGTGAACTGCTTGCGTCGGACTAGTGCTGCACTCACTGCTGGCCGCCGACGGGAGGATGCGAGTAGAACGTGCTGGTGGCCACGAGGCGCAGCCCGTGCGCGCGCGCGAAGCCCACGAGGTCGAAGTTGGCGCGGTGCGCCGCCAGCCGCGCGCTCTCGGCTTCGTCGCGCGCCAGCGCCGCCGTCTGCAGCAGCAGTAGCGCCACGTAGCGGTGCTCGCCCGCGGGCGGCGACACGGGGAAGTAGGGCACGACCACGGGTGCGGCCTGCGCGTCCGCGGGCGGCGCGTTGTCCCCGCGCGAGAGGTTGGCCACGGCGTAGTGCAGGAACGGCGCGTGCGTCGGGTTGGCAGGGTCCGGCGCGTCGATGTCCACCAGGACGCACGCGAAGTGCTCGACGCCCTGGCCGTCGCTGGCCGTCAGCGGTCGGATGAGCACCGCCGGCGGCGCGCGCGCCTGCGCCACGGGCACCACGTCGCCCGGCGTCACGTGCTGCCCGTCGAACGCCAGCGCGAACTGCACGGCGGCGCCGGCCACGCTCATGGCGACCGCATCGTCCTGCCCGTCATCCTGGAGCGTCCGCAGCAGGTGGTCGAGCCCCGCGTCGGTCTCGGTCTCAGCTCCGGTCGCCAGCAGCGTCGTCGAGACGCTCGGCAGCGCGGTGGCGCGCAGGGACACGCCGCGCAGCACGGCGCCGCGCCAGCCGGTCGTCTGCACCAGCAGCGCGAGCGTTGCGGCGCTCAGCAGCAGCGAGGCGGCCACGAGCGAGCCCACGGCGCGCAGCGAGGTGCTGGTCGCCAGCACACGGCGCGGGGGCAGCGGCGCGCGGCCGTCCCCGCTGTAGAACGGCTGCTGCGACCGGTGCGAGAGCAGCATGGCGGCCACAGGACGGAAGTGGTGCGCGAGGTGGAGGGCGTTGGCAGGCGCAGAGCGAGGCGGCGTTGCTCGAGTCGAGCAATGACCAGTCGATCGCCATGATCCCGGAAGATCGCGCGACGGTTGAATCGACCTGAGTTGCGATACCAGTGGAATACCGGTGGGATACCGGTAGAACATGGGCTCGTACCGGGTTTAGTTGATATTTAGGGAAATCGGTTGGAATGGAGCACGCCGAAATGGGAGCATGCTGCGAGGCCCTCTTGAGTGGTCGACACGAGGCCATGGCGAACTGGACTGGAGGTTGATGTCGAGCAGGAGACGCGCAGTTGCGGAGAGGGCGAACGAGATTTGCTAGAGCTCAGGGCGAGGGTGGGACTAGCGAGAGACTCGATGGAGAGGTTCAACTCGGGCAGGTGGATCGCGTCCGTCGCGACGCGAACGAGGGTGGCTAGATACACAGCTCTGAGCTGGGCGTGGGTGGAAGGGAATGAATCAGTTGGCTCGACACTTCAAGTTGACTGACGCCCAAGCGGCAAATCCTCCGCGCGCTATCCCGATCGAAATGCATTTTTGACACGGTTGCAAATCGGCATTTGGAGCATTCCCGCAAGCGTTTGGTGAACTTGACCACCTTCAGATGATTGCAGGTGACTGTCGAGGTGCATCGAGCACCGAGTGGCCACTGTGGTGCAGCATGCTCCTCCTCGAACATATCGTATCGTTTGTTGGTGCGTCTCGTAAGCACGCGTCGGGTGCGTTCTGCAACGGCAACGAACGAACTCTGACCTGTTGGTCGTGTGCACTGAGTTGCTCCGACGCATGCTGTAGCTGCGCTGTGCGGCCTTCATAACTGCTCGGTCATCTCGCAAGTCAAGCGCTGTCGATGAAGACCTCCAGACCCACAGCACGTGTTGCCATTCCTGCTCACTGGAGGGTTACACGAGTTACGATGGACATGTTGGCCTCCGCAATGCGACAATAATGTCCACCAGTATATTCAAATTACATTGCAGCGTCGACCATGACATTCAGTATAGTAGCATGTCACTACAATGGAAAATGGGGTGACACATTACTTATACGAAATAGTGACGAGACATGTCACTGATCCAAGAGAGCGAGGAGTCACAATAAACAACATTTACCATAGAGTACCCCTGCGTAACCTCTGGGCCAAACATTGAATGTTAGTGGTGCACACAGAGGAGGCCTAATAGAGGCCCCTGTTCCACCCATTACCACGTAGATGCATACAAAAAGCAAGTGCAGATTGACGCCAGCGCGTGTGTGGCTCCGGTGGTCTGGCGCATGGCTGGCGCACCGGTGAATCAATCGCCTATCGACCGGTGATCGCTGCCGCTCCTACCGTCGCCCGCTTGACCACATGCGCTGGCTGCAGCTCTCCCGCGCGGCCTCTGGCGCGCGCCGCCTGGCGCTGACTCGTCCGTCCGCGGCGGTGGCGCGCGCGCTGAGCACGTCCGCGGCGTCCGATGCCGGCGCCGTGCGGTCGTTCGCGCCCGAACACGAGGTGCCCGCGGGGTACATGCAGAACCTGCGCAACATCGGCATCTCGGCGCACATTGACTCGGGCAAGACGACGCTGACGGAGCGCATCCTGTTCTACACGGGGCGTATCAACGCCATCCACGACGTGCGCGGCAAGGACGGCGTGGGCGCCAAGATGGATTCGATGGAGCTCGAGCGCGAGAAGGGCATCACGATCCAGTCGGCCGCCACCTACTGCTCGTGGAAGGACTCGAACATCAACATCATCGACACGCCCGGCCACGTCGACTTCACCATCGAGGTCGAGCGCGCGCTGCGCGTGCTGGACGGCGGCGTGCTCGTGCTCTGCGGCGTCTCGGGCGTGCAGAGCCAGTCGCTGACGGTCGACAAGCAGATGAAGCGCTACGGCGTGCCACGCGTGGCCTTCATCAACAAGCTCGACCGCATGGGTGCCAACCCGTGGAAGGTCATCCGCGACCTGCGCAAGCAGCTCAAGCTCAACGCGCACGCGCTGCAGGTGCCCATCGGCGCCGAGAACGACCTCGAGGGCGTCGTCGACCTCCTCACCATGAAGGCGCTGCGCAACAAGGGCGAGAGCGGCGAGACCATCGAAGAGTCGGACGACATCCCGGCCGAGACCCGCGCGCTGGCCGAGGAGAAGCGCCAGGAGATGATCGAGGCGCTCGCCGATGTGGACGACGAGATCGGCGAGCTCTTCCTCATGGAGGAGGAGCCGACCGTGGAGCAGCTCAAGGCCGCCATCCGCCGCGCCACCGTGGCGCACAAGTTCGTGCCCGTGCTCATGGGCTCGGCCTTCAAGAACCGCGGCGTGCAGCCGCTGCTGGACGGCGTCGTTTCGTACCTGCCGAGCCCGTCGGAGGTGGCCAACTTCGCGCTGGACCAGAGCCAGAACGAGGAGAAGGTGGGCGTGCCGTGCTCGCCGACGGCGCCGCTGCTGGCGCTCGCCTTCAAGCTCGAGGAGGGCAAGTTCGGGCAGCTCACGTACATGCGCATCTACTCGGGCACGCTCAAGCGCGGCGGCTTCATCTACAACATGAGCGACATGAAGCGCATCAAGGTGCCGCGGCTGGTCAAGATGCACTCGAACGAGATGGAGGACGTCGAGGAGGTAGGCGCCGGCGAGGTCGTGGCCATGTTCGGCGTCGAGTGCGCCAGTATGGACACGTTCAGCGACTCGAACTCGTCCAAGTTCACCATGACGAGTCTGCACGTGCCGGAGCCGGTCATGTCGCTGGCCGTGACGCCCAAGAACAAGCAGCAGGTGGCCAACTTCTCCAAGGCGCTCAACCGCTTCCAGAAGGAGGACCCGACGTTCCGCGTGCGCGTGGACAACGACAGCAAGGAGACCATCATCAGCGGCATGGGCGAGCTGCACCTGCAGATCTACGTCGAGCGCATGCGCCGCGAGTACAACGTCGAGGTGGACACGGGCGCGCCGCAGGTCAACTACCGCGAGACGATCCGCTCTCGCGCCGAGTTCAACTACCTGCACCGCAAGCAGAGCGGCGGGTCCGGCCAGTACGCGCGCGTGGTGGGCTACATTGAGCCGATCGAGGACGGAGACGAGGACTCGCCGCCCGTCGAGTTCGTCAACGACATCGTGGGTAACGCCATCCCGCCCGAGTACATTGCCGCGTGTGAGAAGGGTACGATGGAGGCGGTGCAGAAGGGCTGGCTGATTGGCCACCCGGTGCAGCGCCTGCGCGTGGTGATTAACGACGGCCAGGCGCACTCGGTCGACTCGAGCGAGCTGGCGTTCAAGACGGCCATGGTGCAGGCCATCCGGCAGGCGTTCGTCAAGGCGGACCCGTGCGTGCTGGAGCCCGTCATGGCGGTCGAGGTGGAGGTGCCGAACGAGTTCCAGGGCACGGCGATCGCCGAGGTGAACCGCCGCCGCGGGCTGATCAACAGCAGCGACGCCGACGAGCTGCAGACGGTCATCCGGTGCGACGTGCCGCTGCAGAACATGTTCGGCTTCTCAACGGACCTGCGCTCGTCGACGCAGGGCAAGGGCGAGTTCACGATGGAGTACAAGGCGCACGACTTCGTCACGCGCGACGTGCAGGAGAAGCTGATGGCCGACTACCAGAAGGAGCTGGCCGACAAGTCCAAGTAGGTCGAGGGCGAGCAAGAGCAACGAACGGGTCGATCCCATCCCATCCGTCCGAGCAACCGTCGAGAGAGCGAAAGAGGATCGAGAGCGAGAGAGGGTCGAGAGCGAGAGAGAGAGGATCGGAGACGCAGTTTTCGTATACCAGCGTATAGATTAGATGAAGAGAGAAGCGCGCTTGACCGCGTTGAACCGCGATTCGTGTGGCGCACACCTCGTAAAGTGTGTGGTCCACGTCGGTATGGTGTGGCTCACCTCATTTGGGCCCGCTTCCGAGGTTTAGGTATCCTAAAATAAACGAAAGAATATGGCCAAAACTAAAATATCATACCGTGTTTTGATGCAAAATTGTCAATGGTCACCCTATTGAAAAATCAGTACTTGCCCTAGTTTAGCATTTTGAGCTTTATTTTTTATTAATTCACTTATCATAAGACTATATTGTTTAGTTTTCCCCTCCTGAAAATGCATTGTTGGATGCGAACACATCCGGTTTTAATGCAAACTATGCATTTATATTGATTTAAGGCGTAATATATATATATGCATCGTGAAAAACCTCGATTTTGATCATCATTCCTTCATATCCAATGTTCTGCGAACGTTCTGCCTTGTGAAGCCGAGAGCCGACAACAAGGGAAAGCCCCAACGGAGTGGAAGGAAGAGGCGGCCGGACGCCGTCGAGAGCGGTCCGTGGCGGCGAGCGACGCGCCCGGGCGGAGCGCAGAGAGACCCGAGCAGAAAGAGGAGGTCGCGGGCTGCGTTTTGGTGTGCGGCGCGGCCGAGGAGGAGCCATGGACGACGCGCAGCTGCGCAGTTTGCTGCTGTGGGTACGTCCGTCGAGGGAAAGGGAGGGAGGGAGGGGAGGGAGGCGTATGGCGCTCTGAGGCTGACGGACGGGCCGCCGACTGGCCGGGTGGACGCAGACGCAGAGCTTCCAGGACAAGCTGGCGTCGGACGTGCAGGTGGCGACGCTGGAGGACCTGTGCGACGGTGTGTTCCTGGCCAAGATCATGCACCACGTGTACGTTGGATGCGTGTCTATAAGTCTTCTGTGGAGCGCGCGGTGGCGGAGGACTGACGGACGGACGGACGGACGGACGGACTGATGGCAGCGACCCGGAGTACCTGAAGCTGGCGCACATCTCGGAGCAGGCGGCGGGCAACTGGGCGTTCAAGGCGAGCAACCTCAAGACGCTGGTGCGCGCGGTCGAGCTGTACTACAACGAGGAGCTGGGCCAGCTATGCAACGCCAGCGAGCTGGTGGACACGACGCGCATCGCGCGCGAGGGCGACGTGCAGGAGGTGGGCAAGCTGGTCGAGCTCGTGCTGGGCTGCGCCGTGCAGTGCCCCAACAAGTCGGACTATATCCTGCCCATCATGCAGATGGACGCGTCCGAGCAGGCCAGTCTCATGCACACGATCGAGGGCCTCATGCGCCGCTTCCAGCAGATCTCGCCGACCGCGCGCCGCAACTCGATGAACCACGGCGCGTCCTCGCCCACCTACGGAGAGGCCGCGTCGGCCGAGGCGCTCGCCGCGCAGCTGGCGCAGGCGCTCGACAAGGCGTCGGCACTCGAGCTCAAGTACCTCGACGTGGAGCGCGAGAACCGCGAGCTGACGGACCGGTTCGAGAACGCGCTGGCGGAGCACCAGCAGCTCGTCGACAAGTACGCCAGGGTCGAAGACGAGCGCGACAAGCTGCTGAGCGAGCGCCAGAGCACGCTCACGCGCGACAACAAGAAGATCCAGCAGATCGTGGAGGGCGAGGTCCACGCACTGACCCTCGCGCTGGAAGAGAAGAACGAGGAGCTTCAGCGCGTCAAGCGCGAGTCGAACGAGCGCTTGATGGTGCTGGAGAACGAGGTGCGGCGCCAAGCCGACGAGCTCGACATCTCGCGCTCCAAGCTCGGCCAGATGGCCAAACTCGAGACGAGCGTCAACAAGTACAAGAAGAAGCTCGAAGAGATGAACGCGCTGCGCACGCAAGTCAAGGAGCTGGAGACGAACAACGCGCAGTACCTGGACAAGGTGCTGGACCTCGAGAGCACGATCAAGACCATGCCGACGCTCAAGGCGCTCGTTGAGAAGTACAAGAACCAGGTCGTGGATCTCGAGACCGCGAACGTGGAAGCGACCTCGAGCCTGCGCATCAAGGACGAGAAGAACCGGCGATTGCAGGAGGAGCTTGACAGCGCGCTCGGCGGGAAGGAGTTCTTGGAGCAGCAGGTGGAGGAGCTGCGCGCGCAGTTGACAAACCTGCAGCATCACCAGACGCAGGACGACGAGTTTTCGTCCGACGCTTCAATGGCTGGCGCGGGTGGCAGTCTGAGCGCGGACGTCTTGCTCGGTCGCGATGCTGTCGGGACGCTGCGGGAGCGCATTGCTCGTCTCGAGCGCGAGAACGCCGAGCTACGGAGCGGCGAGACCCCGGACCAGACCCGCCTTGCCAACGATCTCGACTTTGCGCTCAAGGCGAAGGAGTCGCTGCAGAACACGGTCTACCAGCTCCAGATGCAGAACGAGCAACTGTCGGAGGAGCTGCGGCTTGCACGCAACCAACATCCTGGGCAATCGCGTGTCCAGATTGCTGCGAACGGGCCGCAGCCGATGGAGATCTCGTCTGCTGAGGAGGGATACGCCGCTAACGCGAGCGAGGTCCACATGGGGGCGGTTGTGCCGGCGACAACAGTGTATGCGACCGGCCCCGAGTCTACCACAGTGCACTCGAACAACGTGGTGCCGGGCACGATCGTCAAGCAAGGCGACTCTGGTCTGTCTGCCGCGCAGGCTGCGGAGTATGAAGCGCAGATCAACCGATTGGTACGGCCGTTTGCACACGTGGGCGCCTTCATCCTAATGCTAACACGTGAGTTGTGTGCGTGTATGACAGAAAGAGGAGACGGAAGCGGTCCAGTCGATGCGCGCGACAGTCACCGAGCTGACGAGCCGGCTCAAGGAGAAGGAGTCGATGATCAACGAGATCGTGGAGCAGCGAACGAAGCTGGAAAACTACACGAAGAAGACCCTCCACGCGGTGCAGACCAAGTACATGGTGGCCGTGAGCTCGCACCGCAACCAGCTGAGCGAGAAGGACGAGCGGCTGGACTTTTTGGAGAAGAAGCTCAAGGAGATCCGCGCGTCCTACTCGCGCGAGCAGGCGCTCATGATGTCGTCGTTCTACGAGGTGCGTCGATGTGTCTGAGGAGTGTTGTCGGCAAGTGTGCTGTGCTGACATTTCGCGGTGTGCTGGTGGTCTTTCAGATCGGCACCGAGATGCAGCGCCGCACCATGATGCCTCAGGGCCCCGGTGCCGGTCCCAGCGCCGGCTCGTGGCTGGCGAGCAAGCGCACGGAGGAGCGCGCGAAGCGGCGCCAGGTTTAGAGCTCGTGTTCGCGCGGCCGTGCGCGCGAGCCACTGTGACAGTAGAGTAGCTGAGCAGCCCGCGAAATGGACTGAGCGTTTGGCCCGTTGGTCCTGACCGAGCGCGCGGGCGTCTGCGCGTCTTCGGAAGAGCTTGCTGCGTGCATGACGAGCTGTGAATGGGAATGAACGGCACGACATGCGCAGGAGTCCCAGCGAGTGGTGCGTGTCTCTGTATGTTGATTGGTGCTTCATCATGAAAGGCATCGGGCGGAGCGACCAAGATGGCGAGGGCTGCGGCCGGTCTCGAGGTGCCCGTCCCACTACACTCGCCGGGCTCAGTCGACGACGTTGACGCCGAGGTTGACGAGCGCGCGGGTCGCCTGCTGGCATATCCGGTCGTTGGGCGAGCGCACGAGGCTCTGCAGCGCCTCGACGCCGCTGAGCTCCACGATGGCCTGTTTGTTCTCGGCTGCGGGGCGGCAGGCGCCGTTAGTCTCACTCCATCGCCTCCCAAGACGCCGCGTCAAGGTGTCAAGACGCGCGGCACGTACGGTTGACCGACAGGTTGCGGAGCGCGCGCGCGACCTGCGACTGCAGCTCGACCGACTCGGAGTAAGCGCCGTCGATGATGGGCTTGAGCCCGCCCTCGCGCGCGATCTCGACCTCGTTGGCGTCTGCGGACAGCACGAGTATCCCTCGTGTCACGAGTCGAGAGGCTAGCGCGAAGACGACTGCGCCTACCGTTGACGGCGAGGTTAGCGAGCGCGGCGATGGCCTCGACGGCGACGCCGATCTGCTTGGAGCTCGCGAGCGCGATGAGCGGCTTGATGCCCCCGGCCTTGGCGATGCGCTCCTTGTTGTCCACTGGCACAACGCTCGTCGTTAGCTCAGTGCTCAGTGCACGGCGCCTCGTGCTGCGAGCGAAAGCGCGAGGCGAGCCGCACCGTTGACGCCGAGGTTGGCGAGCGCCTTGGCGGCCTGGCGCTGGACATGCTCGTTGGTGCTGGCCAGCAGGTCGATGAGCATGTCGATGCCGCCCTCGGTCGCCATCTTGGACTGGTTGTCGGCTGCGTCGCGGCCGGACACGCATCAGCATCAAGAGCAAGAGCAGACACCGTCAGCACGCGCACGGCCGGCCATCGGAGCAACAGGCGGCGGCATACAGTTGACCGAGAGGTTGGCCAGCGCGTGGGCCGCGAGGCGCTGCACCTCCGTGTCGGCCGAGCGCGTGAGCGGCAGCAGCAGCTGCAGCCCGTCCAGCTCCACGATCTGCACCTGCCGGTCGGCTGCCGCGTGTTCACCCGCGTTAGTCTCCGCGCCTGCCAGCACCACGAGCAAGCAGCAGAGCGAGCGCACGCACGCTTGACGGCCTCGTTGGCCAGCTTCTCGGCCACCTCTCGCTGCAGCGCCGTGTCCGCCGACTTTGCGTATGCGATCAGCCGCTGCAGGTTGACGCGCAGCGCCTCCGTGAAGGCCTCATCTGTCCGCGAGCGAGTCTACGGTGAGCACGACGCGAGCAGCCGCCGGCGAGGCGACGCGCGGTACTGACCGTCGTCCTCGAACGTGAACTCGTCCTTGCTGCCCTTGGCGCTCGCGTTCCCCATGCTGGCGGCGGGTGGCGGTCAGCGGCGACGGAGCGAACTGGCGGAGGCTCTTGGTGGACGCACAGCCAGCGGCGGAGGGCGGCGGAGGGCGGCGGGGAAGTGCGTGGTCGCCGCGTGGGGTCGCCGACGTTACTGGAGCATTTCGGTCGTTTGCGCGGATTGTAACGCATAACAGTACTGTTGACCGAACAGGTGCGAGAGATACTGAAACAAATTAAACTTGAAGAGGTGGAAGCGGGTATGCTGTTGGGCAGGGAGACGCGACCGTTATGAATACGAGTATGCCGTATCGCAAGGTTGAAGTCGTTCTGGTTGAAGCCAGCCGATGGAGGGATCCCCTCGTCCCCACAGTCTCCGTTCATGCACTCTCTCGCCCGGGCTTCCTGCGTCCCGGACGTCTCGACACAATCCGCCGCTGCTCTGGGAGAGCAGCTGGCCGACTTCGCCGCTATTTATAGCGCGTCTGGGTGGAATCGCGCGCGTCCGGCACGCCTCGGCGCTCTGACGCGGGCCGCGTGAACGCTGCAGGCTGCTGCTTCACTGCTCCTCTCGCCATGCCGCCAGGCATCACCTTCGACGTGCTCAAGCGCGTGGGCAGCCCGTTGAGTGGTGCGCGCGTTCCGCTGCTGTCTCCGCACCGCGCGTCAGTGCCTGCGGACCGCCCACCACCTCCCTCGGCGACTGTCAGCGCATCGACAGCGCCAACCGGCTCCCAGGCGGCTTGCGACGAGGCGGATGGAGCCATCTCGTCCCCGCTGCACGCACCCAACCTGCCGTCCGGACCTTCGATGGCCTCGCGAGCGTCGATGCCAACGCTGACGCCCCGCGCGAGGCAGTCGACGCTCGACCGCGACAGCGTCGAGGGAACCATGGTGGTGCAGCTCAAGCGCGAGAAGAAGAAGCGCAAGCAGCTGCTGCCCGCCGCCAAAGCGAGCTACTACGTCGTCAGCGACGCGAGCAAGCCCGTGATTGAGATCTACGCGTACGCTCTGACGCAACGCTCGCCACTCGCCTCGTCCTCACCTCTGCTCGCTGATGGCTGCGCAGGTCGGACGCGCGGACCGAGATGGTGTACCTGCTGTCGCTGGCGGGCGCTGAGATGAGCTTCGAGGCCGACAACGCCAACATCGTCATGGAGAAGTGCTTCTGCGTCGAGGTCAAGACGTGGAAGCGCAAGAACACGGTCTACTTCAAGCACCAGGGCTTCCTCTTCTTCGAGGAGGACCAGGCGCGCATGCTGCTCTGGGTCAAGTGCATCCACTCGGCCATCAAGAAGGCCGCCACGGTCGACGGCGAGGTGTTCCGGCGCACGGCGAGCGGCCCAGTGTCTCCGACGTCGCCGTTCCGCGACTACGAACGACTCGAGTCGGATGACGAGGAGAACACCAGCGAGACCAGCGACGAAGCTGCGGTTGCATCGCCGATCGCCATCTCCGCCACCGCAACGGTCTCCCTTTCGTCAGCCGGTAGCGAAGACCCGCCGCCACGGTCGTCGGACGAGAGGGAAATGCTGCGTCAGAGCCTGTCGATCGACCCCAACTACCGAGCGAGATCGCCAGTCCCCGCGAGCAAGGACGAGGACGAGGACGACGAGGAGGACGACGCGGAGGAGACAAGCGAGGCCGAAGTCAGCCAGGCAGCGACCCCAACAGCCATCTACAGAGAGCCCAGGACCCCGCTGGACCGCTTCAACTTGATGTTCTCGGGCCAGCGGCAGGGCTTCCAGCGCTTCCCCAGAAGCCCCGCGGGCAATCGATCCGGATTCTCCAGCCGCGGGTTCGCCAAGACACTCCCCGCTTCGTATCTGCACCCGCAGACGACCAAACCGTCCAGGATCGGCGCGCGGATAGCCTCAAACCTGCAGTCCAAGCTCGCCGAGTCGACCGCGGGCTGGGTTCCGGTTGCGTCGTCACCGTCGGGCTCGTCGCAGCGGTTGACGGACGCCTCGGAGTCCCCCTCGTCGGGCTTCCTACGGCGAAGAAACCGTGCGGATGGCGGCCGCGCGGGCGAAGCAAACGTCCACCCGCTCTCGCCGTCCACGCGAGAACCCAACCACTACCCGCAGCTGTCAACCATGTACGCGGAAGTCAGCCATGCGCTGTCCCCGACGCGGCTGCTCGGCGGCCTTCGAAGGTCCAAGCAACTCGGAGACGGCACCCGCGTCACCTCCCAGACGCCGCTCGCTCCAACAGATCAGATTGAGGACGCGAGGACTAGCGATGTGAAGGCGGACCAGTTGGGGCCACAGTCAGAAGACGCGAGCCACCAGCGACTGAGGGATCGCAATAATTCGCTGACGCTCCAACGCTTCGTGGTCCTCGCCGTGGCCAACGTCGCCGGCGCGTACCACGCGTCGCTCTTCCTCCCGCTGGCGGCCGTCGGGCTGTCCGTGCACCTCTTCGACCGCGACGACCAGTTCGTTGAGTGGGCGTGCGTCTCCGTCGGCGTCTTCCTCGCGAGCTACTGCCACGCGCTGCTCGGGAGCTGCCTCATCTTCGGCTGCCTCTTCCTCTGGAGCTACGCCGAGTTCCAAGTCCGCCGGCGCGCCAGGAGGAACGCCGAGATGAGCGCCGGCTTCCCTGACACGAGGCGACGCGCCGATGTCGCCAACCTCGCCGTGCGCTGATTAACGAGATGGTTCTGGTGTGTGCCACTGAGTGGGTGAGCTGACTGCGGGTGTTGTGTGGGACAGCTGCCGAACTGGATGGCATACCCCGACGTCGACCGCGTCGACTGGCTCAACGACGTCTTCGTCACGTATGCGTCGATGCTACTGGGATGGCGTCCAGCTTCAGCGAGGACTAACTATTCCTGTCTGTCTGTCTGTCTGGCCGTCAGTGGATGGCCGTACCTCAAGATCGCGATCCGCGTACGTGACGCCGACTCGAGCCGCTCCAGCGCCGCCGCCTCTTCCCGCTACTAAACTGCCTGAGCTGTCATCCATGCATGCGGCTGCAGGACTCGATCCTGAACGGCCTGAACCCGGTGCTGGACGCGCAGCGCCCGGCCTTCATCAGCGCGCTGTCCATCTCGCGCGTCGAGCTGGGCGACAAGCCGCCGCAGATCAGCGGCGTCAAGTTCGTGGCGGCCAACGCGCTGACGGACGAGGTGACGGTCGACATCGCCGTGCGCGTCGTCACGGACGAGTCGTTCGCGGCCGAGCTCAAGCTCGTGTCCAACCTTGGCGCCGCCGCCTCCATGTCGCTGCGCGACCTCTTCCTCGTTGGCACGCTGCGCCTCACGCTCAACCCGCTCATCGGCGAATGGCCGTGCTTCAGGTGAGCCTCCGCCCGCGCTTCCGCCGCCGTAGCGGGCCGACCGGCAGCAGCACTGACCTCTTCTCCATGCTCTGTGGTGATGCCGAGCACAGCGGGCTCACCCTGTCCTTCACGTCGTACGTCGCGCCCGCGCGCTGCTCTGACGGGCCCTCGCACTCACGCGCGCTGTATGCTGCGGACGTAGACGCCCCGTGTTCGACTTCTCGCTCACGGCCGCCAAGATCAACCTGGCCAACGTGCCGTTCGCCTCGGAGTGGTGCGTCCGCTCGCCGCCTTCCCTGGGATGCCGCGGCCGCTAACGGCCCGCTGACGCCCGCTCCTCCGCAGGCTCCAGTCCTTCCTGCACGAGCTGCTCGTCAGCTACTTCGTGTGGCCCAAGGTGCTGCACGTGCCGCTCTGGGAGGACGCCGAGCAGCAGCAGCCGCCGCCACCTTCCGGTCATCGCCATGCCGATCCCGCATCCGCCGTGTGCCGTGACCAGCATGCCGCCTCGTAGACCATTTCAGCCAATCCACGACGGGTATTTCACAGAAAATCGCATTTCGATGGGTGAAATGGGCGATTGCGTAATGGATCCGAACCATCTCTCCTACACTCGCCGTTTGTATGCCGATGATCACCATGCCGTTTGCTTCGTCCATTTCATCCAATCACCGACCGTTATCTTCCAAAATGGCCATCACCCACACTCGCGGTTTGTATGCCACCCAGCACCAGTCGGACGGTCAAACTCGAAAAAGGGTCACGGCAACCAACCTTCGAGAAGGGACAGCGGACATGCTCGCAGGCTCCATGGCGACGGCTCTGCGCGTGCTGGCGCGCCCGGCGGCGGCGGTGGCGGTCGCTCGCAGTGTCCACTCGCTGCGCGCGTCTTCGCTGCGTCCGGCGGTGTCTCGCTCGCTCTTGGGGGCCCCAGGGTCGGCGCGCCGCGGGTCGCCGTTCGCGGGTCCGACTGGCGCGCTGCGCTCCATGTTCATCCAGACGGAGGCCACGCCCAACCCGCAGAGCATCAAGTTCCTGCCGGGCCGCGCCGTGCTGGACGAGCGCTTCACCACGGGCTATGTGCGTGGCTGCGTCTCGTGTTGCTGGCGTGTTGGGGTGTCGGGGTGTTGAGTGGATCGCTGACGCTTGTGGTGCTCGCTCGTGCTCAGGACTTCCTGCCCGGGTCGGAGGACGTGCGCCGCTCACCACTGGCCAAGAAGCTGTTCCAGATCGACGGCGTCGTGCGCGTCTTCTTCGGCAAGGACTTCATCTCGGTCACCAAGGACGAGGACGAGGACTGGGACGTACGTGCAGCGAACGGCTGGGTAGCTGGACCACAAGAGCTCACAACGGCGCGTTCGTTATGCTTCTGTGCTGCTGGCCAGGCGCTGAACGCGGAGATCTTCGCGACCATCATGGACTTCTTCGCGACCGGCGAGGAAGTCATGTCGGACGAGCCGATCGTCACGGTTTGTATCCAAGCAGCTGCCTCGACGCTGTCAATCGACTCTCATCACCTTCTCGCCCGCTTTCCGTCGACCAGGACACGACGATTCTGCCGGAGGACGACGAGGTCGTGGCCATGATCAAGGAACTGCTGGAGCAGCGCATCCGCCCGTCGGTGCAGGACGACGGTGGCGACATTTTCTACAAGGGCTTCGACCCGGACACGGGCATTGTCCTGCTTCAGCTCGCCGGGTCGTGCGCAGGCTGCCCGAGCTCGTCGGTCACGCTCAAGAACGGCGTCGAGAACATGCTCAAGCACTACATCCCCGAGGTCAAGGCCATCGAGGAGTACGTGGACGAAGAGCTGAACAAGATCAACGAGAAGGAGTTCCGGACGCTCGAGGAGAAGCTGCGGGCCGTTGGCATCCCGAGCGAGTAAGTGCCACTCGTTGCAAAAGTCGAGGCTGCCATGCATTTTGCGCGCATGTGGATAGCTTGACGACACCGCGAGGCCCTCTCGTGAGCGAACGGTAAGAAAACAACACCACAGAGCCAAGAGACAGCAGAGCAGAGTGCGACGAGTAATAATACGCCAGTTCAGCCGGCTTCTCGTGTGCATCCAGCACCTGCTTGTCACGATGAGAAGCGCGGTGGTGGACATGCGCGGTGTACATTTCTTTCGAACCCCCAGCTCGGAAGCGCGTCGCCTGCGATCATGAACGCTATCCAGACGCCGGCGACTCACCGGCATCGGGTTCAGCAAGCCCATCTCGCCGCTCTCGACGCACCACTTACACGGTGGTTTCCGTCCCGTTTCCGACAATGGCGCGGTCTGCTCGCGGCGAGGCGTCGCCAAGTCAGGTTCGTTTCCCGCTCGATCACCACCCGCTCGCGAACTGGGACTAAGGCTCTCGACTGCTCACAACAGGCGCGCGGCAGCCCGTCGCGACCGTGCGCGCGAGTTTTCCCGCGCTGCTCCCGTGCAAGCGCCCTCTCTCTGGTGAGATGCTGTTCAAAGAACCTTGCCGGTGGATAAACCCAGTCGGTTGTGCCTGACTGGCGCGGCGGTTCTGTGGCTTGCGCACGCGGTCGCGCTATAAATACCGACGAGGGCTGGCTGCGAAGTGAACCAGCAGGCAGCGGTTTGACTTTTGTTGTGGCGTTTTCCAGATTGTGATGCAAGAAAAAAGGAAACGGAGGGGGAGACGCAGAGGATAGGGCGGAAGACGCCCAGGAACAATAGGCGGCGCCGCGAGCGAGCGGGCGGTGTTCAAGGCGGCACAACACGACGTGGCGGTGCACGAGATGAACGAGCGCTCACACTCGGGCTTGGCAGCAGCTTAGCGTGAACACCCTCGCGTCTTTCCGACAACGTTGAAGTGCTGGTACTCGAGAGGTTGGCGCCGATCCAAGCGAGCGCGCCACGACCGTCGAGGGACGAATGCAGTCGTCTCGACCCGGCGATGGCTTTACAAGGTGCGCGCTGCTAGTGTCTCGCATGCTTGTTCGCGCGATGGCTGACGTGTAGACGCACTGCGGATCGGCCAGGCCGTCGCCGAAGCGATTGATGGCAAGCGCTGATCTTGACGAGGAAGCGTGTCCCGACGACAACGACAAGTTCACCTTCGGCGGTGGCGATGTAGGCGATGACGACGCCTCGAACCAGCAGAGCAAGCGCCACCAATTCCACCCGCTGCGCTATTCATCGCTCAAGCACTATCCAGAAAGCCATGCGCCTGAAAAGCAGCCCCACCGCCTCCCTTTCATCACTGATAGCAGCACTGTCGACCGAAACCGGGCGCTGGAATCCGGTCATTTTGAACGCGACAGCAGCAATAACGACGTTAGCACCAACGATCGCAGCAGCAGTGACAGCGACGGGAACCCCGGCTCGCCTCCAGCCCGTCGTGGACCTCATCAACCGCTCGGTATCCCGTCTTACGGAGAGTGTAAGTCGCTTGTTCTTGGTTGTGTGACTGTGGTGTGCGTCGCTAACTATATCTTGGCGTGACGCTGTTGATGCGGCTAGCGTTCGGCAACCTGTCGAGGGAGTACAGTGGGATATCGCGTGCTTCAGCGGGCTCGTTTGCATTGCCACCTCGGAGGTCTGAGCGGCATCCAAACCAGGATGAGCCGTCTCCCGGTAGACAGTATGATCGCGCCGGTGACGAGTTCGACGATGAAGGTGATGGCAACTGCAAGAGTGAGGAGACCGATGGACGTAGCCACGCTAGCGACCAGAGCTTCAGTCCGCCCCGCTACTTCGCCAGTGGTAATGCGTCACGCAGCCGACCCGAGTACTCGCCGCGTGAAGATTTTCTCGTGCATGCGTTTGACTCGAATGCGATGAAGCTCGAGTCCCACGAGAGCCTCGGCGACGATAACCAGCAAGAAGACGCTAACGCTGCAGTGACTGCCGACAGCGATGACCCGCCGTATGCACTGCACAACGCTATGGACATTCGAGTCGCTCAAACGTTTTCAGGAGCGCACCGGGCACGTCCAAGCGCCGAAGAAACCTCGCGAGAGCAGTCCGATTTGGCTCTTTACCGCTCTGGAGCGCGTTCGGAAGGTCTCCCGTCCGATTCGTTGGCTTTCGCAGACAGCGGCGAGTACGTAGGCGTGGGAAGCAGAGCTGGCGCAACGAGCGATCGTGTGTTCTTGGGCAAGCGCGTCGGTCGTTTTTCTCACTCCACGTCGTCAGAACTGCCGACGAGCTTGACGAACCAATTTGACGTGCTCGCCGCTCGCCCCCTGTCGTTCCCACCACCGCAGTCCTCGACCGCATATCCTCCAGTGTTCCCGTTGTACCAGCACCACGACTACATGCCGATCGACGCCAGCATGGCCCAGCCACGCAAGAAGAGCATCAAGAAGAGCGACAACAGAAGCGCAAGCACGACTCCGTCCGGAGAGGCTCCGACTCTGAACCTGACGTCGCCTCCTTCGAGCCGTAGCCCCATGAGTGGCCCGCCCTCGCGTTGGCTGCGTGAAGAAGACGAACAACTGCGCGAGGCAGTGGCGCGGTTCGGCGGCAAGAACTGGAAGATGATCGCGGAGGCACTGGGCAATAGCCGCACGGACGTGCAGTGTCTACATCGGTGGAACAAGGTGCTCAAGCCCGGACTGGTCAAGGGTCCGTGGACTCCCGAAGAGGATGGCATCTTGTCGCAACTGATCGCGCGCTACGGCGTCGGCAAGATCCGGTGGTGTGATGTGGCGCAGCACCTCCCTGGGCGTATCGGCAAGCAGTGTCGTGAGCGTTGGTGCAACCACTTGGACTCGCGCATCCGCAAGGGTCAGTGGACGCCCGAGGAGGACGACGTGGTCTTTCGCTGGCAACAGAAGCTTGGCAACAAGTGGAGCGAGATCGCCAAGCTGCTGCCTGGTCGGACCGAGAATGCCGTCAAGAACAGGTTCAACTCGGCTGCTCGTCGAAAGTGGATGATGCGCGTCGCGTCGTCATCGGGGCCGACAGCATTGGCGTCGGATGAGGCAGCAAGCGGAGACTTTGCTGGCGCTAGATCACCTGATGACCACGAGCTGATGCGACGACCGCCACCTCCGTCGATGATGCCGCTGATCCCGGGCAACGCGCACCATCATCCCTCTCCTCCTGGGCTCCTGTCACCAAGCAGCGCATTCCTATTCACGCGACGGGAGCCGATGACAGCGAGTGGAGCTGGCAGCCTCAGTGCGCCTGAGGGAACGCCCCGCTTCGAGGTGGAGATCAAGCGTCCAGGCGGTCTATCGAATGCGCCTCGATCCGCTCCAGCAGCCCAGCACCTCCACTTCTTCCAGCCGTCGATGCTGCCACCGCCGCCGCCGCCGCTGCTAGTGCCGCCGTCGTCGATGCATCGGGTGGATCGAGGTCCACAAGAGCCGCCAAGCGCGCTCCTTCGTCCCCCGCCACCTCCATTGATGGGTCAATCTGCTGCGGAGTTGCCCATCGGATTATCTCTCCCAGCTGCAACATTCGCTCCGCCGCCGCCGCCGCTACTCCCTCCGCCCCCCGCTGGCTTCTCGCTATCAAGCGCGTTCGCCATGGTGTCCGACGTATCAACGGACTCGATGGGTGGAACTGGGAGGTCTGGTGACGACGCGGGGGCTGATCATGAGTCGACGGCATCGGCAGAGCAAATGGCCGACGACCAGCCACTTAAAGAAGAGCAAGAGCGAGAGCAGCGGCCGGCGATAGCAGCAGGCCACGAGGGCATGCTGATGCCTGCCATGGACGACGAGAACATGAGTCGGTTCCTCGACAGCGTCGCGCTCGAGCTCGAGGACATGATGGAGTGATCCTCCGACGCGCTCACCGAGTCGGTGAACCCATGCGAGCGAGCCAAAATGCCAGAAATACCGCGTAACACTGCTAAAAGACAACACTTCGCCTCACTGACGCGCCTCGCTTGCATGCCGACGCCTTCACAACGCGACGCCTCCCGCGATCGGCCCCGTCGACGGCGTTGGAACCAGAGAAGCAGTCGCGGAAGGAGTCGGAGAAGACGCAGCCGGCACCTCGAACGACAGCGACAGTGCGTGGATGGTGCTCAGCCGGTTTTCGCGCTCGTCCTGCCCACCGAAGAGCAGCACGCGGCCACTCCGCTTGTCCAGCACCGCGCGGTGGCCCGCGCGACCAGGGAACACCCACGAGAACGCATCAGCGTCTTCGAGGCCAGCGCTAGCCGACGCGTCGCCACCGGCGGCGGCCTCGACGGGCACGCGCTGCCACTCCCACGCGGTCGTGTCCAGCAAGAAGGCGTCGTTGAAGACGACGGTCTCGCCGCCGGCGTCGCTCTGAGGGTCCCACCCGCCCACGACCAGCACCTTGTGGCCATCCACGAGCGTCGCGCTGTGGCCCGTTCGCTCACGCGGCGGGTCGCCGACGACGCATGGGTGGAACCAGGACCAGCTCGTTGTCGGGCTGGTCTCGGGCTCGTCCTTGTCGTCCTCGACGCTCTTCTTGCTCCCCCTCCGCTTCTTCTTGGCCGACAAGGACGACGACCTCTCCAGCACGTGCACCGAGTTGAAGCACTTGTTCGAGTCGTTGCCGCCGAAGTACACGATGCGGTTGTCGCCGACCGCCACGGCGCTGTGGTACGTCCGCGCGGTCGGTGGCTTGCCGTCGATCGCGATGCTGCGCCACATCCACTCGTCTGTAGATCGACGTCCCGCGAATTAGTTCGCTGCGTCGACGCTCGACTGATAGCCAAAGAGGGTGACGCACCGCTGTCAAGCACGTGGACTGTGCCCTGGCGGTTGCGTCCGCGGCTGCCGCCAAACACGACGACGTCGTTCCCGAGCACGGTGCACGTGTGCCCACTCCTGTTTGGTGGCAGCAACGTAAGCCACCGTGTTGTCGCGAGGCAGGGCACACTTCTCAACCCCAGCGTACCTTGCCGCGGGTGGCGAGCCGCGGATAGCAGGCGGGTACCAGAGGAAACACTCGGTGTCCAGCACCATGATGTCGGACAGGATTTCCATGTGGCCACTGGCGCTCGCTTCCTCCCCAGTGTCCCCACCAGACGCTGACCCGCTGTCGACCAGGCGTTCACCGCCGAACACGAGCAGCAAGTGCTTCGCTTCGAGGTAGACGGCGTCGTGCCACGTGCGGGGGACGCTCTCGCAGTTGAGTGGCCGTGACCACGTCCGAGCGTTCAGGTCGAACACGTGCAAGTCTCCCAGTGTCCGCTCGTCGTCGTCGGCGCCGCCGTAGACCACGACGCGGTCGTCCGAGATCGGCGTCGCCGAGTGGCCCCAGCGACCGATCGGTGGCAACAGCGTCGCTGCTGTCGCTGCGGCGTTTGCCGGGGCACTCGGCGTCACAGTCGCCCACTGCGCAGTCACTGCTGCTTGATCTTCCATTCACAAGACTTGGGTCAGCATAAACAATGAATGGACAACAAGGAGGACGATTGGGCTCACCAGAGAGTTTGGACGTCGACAGCTTCGTTGGCTGCGTGCTAGCTGGCGACTTAGTACCTTCCATCTGCTTCTTGGGAC
>JAADYF010000035.1:0-60225 GCA_023338175.1 Phytopythium delawarense
ATTGATGCCTCCACTCGACACGCTTGATCCGCCAACGACTTGCACGCGGCCAGCTGCTCCAACGCCGTACCCGCCAAGCTTGGCCACCGGCGAAGAAGAGCTCGACGAGGACGCCACGCCACTACCTGACAGTCCGGCGCGGCTTCCGCTCTGCTTGCTCACGTCGCCATACACGCCAGGAACACTGCTTCCGCCCACTTTGTTGTTTACCAGCACAACAGCCGCTCAACGCTCGCTCGAAAGGCAGCGTAAAGGACAGAATAGTTAGATCTGAAATAAAACTGAGTGCGAACGAAAAATAAAATACTATGCATTCTTGGCGATTCCAATTGGCAAAATTCACAGTAGCATCTGAAATATGGAAGGGTCCCGAAATATCAAAACACGGTAGACAGTCCCTAATCCACTTAGTTTTAGTATAGAGTACAATCTATCAGCACGTCAACATACCTGGATATGTGAAGAGCTTTAATCGAGAATGACGTCCATTCTCGTGTGTAACCGGTTACGCGGACAAGCGAACCGTGTTTTAGAGCGAAAAATCCAGTCGATTGCGACGCATCTACCGTAAAACGATGCGATTTAGCCTCGGTTGTGAGATTATCCAAAGAATTAGCGTGATAGGCATTGAAGTTCTGTACAGCTAATTCGTTCCGGTGGATGCCACGTTTCTCTGTTCAAATGCGTGTGACGTCCAAACTGAAGACGGCGATCCACGGACCCATTCATTCATTCATCGCATGACGCGCCAACACGACAAGAAGCAGAGCGCTATGATCACACTCGCGTCCACGACGCCTCGCGGCTCGACGCTCACTTGAAGAACTTCTTCATCTTCTTGACACCCTTCTTGAAGCCCTTGCCCTTGAAGCCCTTGTACTTGTGCCCCTTGTACTTGTGCCCCTTGTACTTGCCGTGCTTCATCTTGCCGTGCTTCATCTTGCCGCCCATGACCACCACGCCAGGCTGCGCCACGTACGCGGGCTGCGCCGGGTACCCCGGCTGCGGGTGTCCGTGCGGGTGCGGGTACGCGTGTCCCGCCTGCTGCGGAGGGTAGCCTTGCTGCGGAGGGTACCCCTGCTGCGGAGGGTAGCCTTGCTGCGGAGGGTATCCCTGCTGCGGAGGATATCCCTGCTGCGGAGGGTATCCCTGCTGCGGAGGATAGCCCTGCTGCGGAGGGTAGCCCTGCTGCGGAGGGTAGCCCTGCTGCTGCGGAGGGTAGCCCGATCCGGGCGTGAACCCCTGCTGGGGGTAACCGCCGCCGCCGCCGCCGCCGCCGTGCATCCTTGACGCCGCTCTTTTGGTGCTTCTCAGTCACGCGCTCGCGTTGGTGGCGAGTGCGTCGGAGCTGGCGTGTCGGCGAGTGAAGGCTCCAGCCGAAGTGCTCTCCCTCCTCACTTCTGTTCGTCGCTTCGCCAGGATTTGTGCACCCAGGACAGAAACTGGCACACTATGATTGGTCAATAATCACACATAACCTCCCTCATTGGCTCAAATTAAATTGCCTGTGATGTGTTCCTGCTTCCTGCTGTGATGGATTCAGTTTCCTGGGCTTTGATTCGCTAAAATGCTGAAACGCATTTGTGGCCAATCAAATCCACGCGTCAGTCGCCATTCTGGAGCTCCTCGAGTCGACTGTGAGTCCTGGAAGCGAAGCGGCACCGCATTGAAGGCGACGGATCGATCGATCCGCTTGCCCGCCCGCCCGTTGGCGGTCTCTCGCTGCTTCCTCACTGCCACAGCCGCCTCTTCCACGCCCAGGCGACAGCGATGGAGCCTGCGGACGAGTCCAGACAGGAGATCGCGGTCGGCCGGCGGTGCGAGCTGCGGTCCTCGGCCTCCAGCACGGGGCTGCGCGCTAGCATCAAGCGCTACGGCCAGATCGCGTTCGTCGGGGCCGTGCCGGGCCTGCCCGACGGCGAGTGGGTCGGCGTGCGGCTCGACAAGCCGCTCGGCAAGTCAGACGGCACGGTCAACGGCGTGCGGGTCTTCGCCTGCGAGCCGCTGCACGGCGCGTTCGTACGTCGCGAGAAGGTCAACACGGCCGGCGACTTCCCCGTGTTCGCGTCGCAGGCCGAGAGTCTGGCGCACGAGCTGGACGCATACCGCGCGGCGCGCGACGGTCGCAAGCAGCAGGAGAAACAGCAGCGCGCGCACGACCTGGAGCTGAGCGGCGACGAGCTCGTCGCCGCCTTCTGGGAGCGGTTCACGCTCCAGGAGGACCGCGTGCGCCGGCACATCGGGGAGTTCGTGGAGCAGCGCAAGCAGCCGACGGCAGCGGTGTCTGCGTCCGCCGCGTCCGAGGTAGCCAAGCTCAACGACATGGTCGCGTTGGTGAACGGCATGCGGGACGAGGCCGCCCGCGCGTCCTCGCTTTTCCTCTCGCCCTACGACATCCGCCATACGCAGATCATCATCGTCAAGCTGCTGGAGCTCATCGAGTCAACGCGGCAGCTGATCGCTCCAAGGAAGAAGTTCGCGTTCCGTGCGCGCGCCAGGAAGCCGAGCGCCGCTAAGGAGAACGAGGACGACAACAACGCTGAGACCAGTCCTGAAAAGACCCATGCGGGCTCCAGTGAGGCCACCGAGGCGTCCAAGACGGAGCTGCAGCTGGACGAGCTCGTGTTCGCCAACAAGCAGAATGAGGTGATCTTGATCGACCGCAGTAGCTTTGGCCACCGCGAGCCGGATATGCGGCGCGATCTCAACTTCTCCCACCTGACCAACTGCACCATCCTGGTGTGCGTCGAGACGTCGGCGATCCGCGGCGACGCGCTCAAGAACTGTGTGCTGTATGCGTCGCCCATCTACGGCAGCCTCTGGCTCGAGGGCTGCGACGGGTGCGATTTGTTCGTGGCTTGTCGCCAATTGCGTGTGCACCACAGCGCCAACACGGCGTTCCACCTGCGCATCGGCAGCCATCCGATCATCGAGGACTGCCACCAGATGCGTTTCGGGCCCTATCGCCTACAGTTCGACGGTCTCAAGGCGCAGCTCGAGCACATTGGGCTGCAGAAGGACTCGGGTCTGTGGGCCAAGGTGAACGACTTCAAGTGGCACCGCGCGCAGCAGTCGCCCAACTGGAGCCTATGCGACCCCAAGCAGCCGCTGCGGCCGATCCCGCCGGTCCTCAGCGGCCGGATCTCGTACGAATAGGAGCCTTGCCAGACAGGAGTTGCGAATGCAGCACAACAACTCGAGTTCGTGTCTCTCAAAGCACGCAGTGATGGTGATGCTCAGTCTCTCGTATTGGATGCACACAGCTACGATCCAACCGTGTGGAATGCACACAGACGACGGTCAGGGCATAAAATCCCTGCACCACAGACGACATCTAGATGACGGCAGGCTGCATGTCGATGTCCCATGCTTCCACCAGTCCTTTGACTTGGCTTCGGTATCGAACAGCGAGACCCACAAACATTGATTGATATGCTGTCACCAAGGTTCGATGATGAGGCCGTTAGCACCTGTATGGGACGTGACGCGAGCCTCGAAGCTTTGTTCTGCTTGTCGTTGCTCACTCATGGACGCCAGTTGCCAAGACGCCGAGCTGCCTCCAAAGCACCTGCGAAGCGGCAACACGGATGAACACGATGGGCTCCAAGAAGACCGACTCGGACGATTCGACGCTGCTCCCAGTGTCCACTAAGTCCATGCGGCAGCTTTCACGGCGACCGTATCTGCTGCTTCTACTCCCCATGTGTCTGTCGCTCGTACTTGTCGTCAACGTGCCAAATCGACACTTGACGCCAATACCGACGCCACGACCACCGCCGCCGACAGGACTGCCCAAGCTCGGCGAACAATCCGCGTTGTTCTTCGCCAAGGGACTGGTCGACGGAGACTTTGAAAGGGACCCCGTGAACGACGCCTCGCCAGCCTTGGCGTTGCATCTTCGCTCTCTTCCCAAACAGGATGAGGTAGACACGCCAGTCCCCAGGAGCTGGGAGTGGCTCGAGGACAACCAGGAAGCGCCGAGACGAGCTCTTCTGACGCCCGAGTACCTGATGGACGACCAACGAAGTGGTGCCGACGCCCCCAAGCTCGACGCCGCCTCGGTGGGCAAACACGTCCGCGTGCTGTGGATCGGAGAGCTGAGCGAAGCACCCGACCTCATCATGGCGTACGTCGAACGCGGGTTCAACGTGACGGTGCACACCAGCGTCGACCGCATCCTGGACGGGTTCGTGCCGCACGTGCGCCGCGCATTCGAGCGCGCCATCCCGCGCGTCGCCGGCTTCGACTTCCTCAAGCTGCTGCTGCTGTACAAGCACGGAGGACTCGTCGTGGATGCCGACACCACTCCGAGCGCGGACCCTGACAACATCGAGCTGCCAGCGGGCTGTGACGTGCTGCTGTGCAAGGAGACGCACCTCGGACCGGACCAGTTCACGGCCCCCATCTACCGCAACGAGGGCGGACCGACGTATTTGTTCAACCGGCCGTACCAGCTGCTGAACTGGGCCATGATGGCCACCGAACCGCGAAACAGGCACATCGAAGAGTTCATCAACGCCGCCATGCGCCACTTCTTGGGCATGAGGGACATGGAGAAGCAGCTCGTGCAGGACGTCGCCGGCTCCGGCATGCTGTCCGACTACGTGGCACTGCTGCACGAGCAGCATGGTCTCGACTACGCGACGACGTTCGAGACCCGCGGGCTCGTGAGACCGGTCGAGGGTCTGTGCATGCTGGAGGACGAGCTGCGCGAGCACTGGATCAAGCATGCGCACATGGCGACGTGGTACAGGGATGGATAGGCCTGTGCGGTCTTGGTCTGCAGTGATCCGTGACGGACTTGCACACCTTGTAATGCATTCTGCTTGCACCACCTACTATCGAGTGAGCGTTGGATTCGCTTGGTGTCTTGGCATGCCACACTCGGACCGTCGACAGTGCCGCGTGATGGTAAAACTTAAGCCATACTCGTGTGGATTACGAGTCGATCGGCTTTAGGAAGGCAGGCAAGCCCGACGGCGACGCCTGAGAGTGAAATCGGAGGCCTTCCTTTCGCGATTCAGCAGTCGGTCCGACACTCGACACTCGCCGAGCCGGATAGCCTGAATGACGCTGCTCCCAGTGAAGTCATGACAACTGAGCTGCAAAGCGAAGAAGCGCTCAATGATGTCGCTGGATGACAAGCACCGAGGGAATCAAGCACCGACGCCACCCGAGAGACCCTCGCGTCAAGTGCGTTGATGGTAGAGCATCAGGAGGGACCAGCCCGTGGATTTCTTCTCATTCTGCTCCCGCACCTTGACGCCGTCGACATGCATACTGATATCCACCTCGTTTCAAAGACAGCGACTCGTGCTTCACTATTATCAACGCCAAGAGAGCAGTGCGTCGGCAAAGGGTTTCTCCCTCCTTGCCTCTCACAAACTGTTTGGGAAGGTGAGGTCGCCCATGCAGTGCTGCATCGAGAACGTGCGAGCAGTCCCGATAGCAGCCTGGTGCCTCGAGCGGATATTTCTTCGCTGCATAGGAACGCCTTGAGCGCTGCTGCTGCGAGCTGTTTGACGCTGTCATCCGTGCGGGGCGAGTTCAGGTCGACCAGGAAGTCCTGCCAGTCAAGAGCGTCCAACTCGCGCAGGCCGTCCGGAATGATCGGCATTGCCTCACACTGCGTTTTACTTCTATGATCTCAATACGCCGTCGCCCAAGGGTGCAAGCAGGCAGGGTGCCGTCGTTTTGCTCCAAGCGAGTCGGCAGGAGGCGTCGATGGGAATGGAGAGCGAACCAATGGGAGACTGACCAACTCACTGCGAAAGCACACGAACTCGTCCGATTGTCTAGCTGGCGCCGCCTGGGCTCGCCCGCCACGCTCACGCGCGTCGCGGGCTACTAACAACTTGATTCTAACCAGGAAAGCCACGGGCACCAGCCGCTCGTGTCTTCGGCGAGCGCTCGCAAGTAAAGGGAGCAGCCCAGCACGGCGCCTCTGTCCGTCTTCCCCTCGGCGCCAAGCGGATGCTGACACGAGGACGACGGCAGTGGATGGGCACGGGCTGAGCGATAGCGCTCCGCTTACTTGCGGGCTGCTCGTCGGTCGGCGCGCGTGGCGGCGTGGAAGCCCGAGCGGATGGCCGCGACGGAGCGCGAGGAGCCGCAGTCTTGGCAGTGCACGAAGTAGAGGCGGCTGACCGAGTCGCGCGTGAGCGTCGTGTTGGGCCGGCGGCACATCTGGCACGAGACGTACTCGGTGATGTACTTGCGCAGCAGACTCTCAATGTACTTGGGCACGTAGCGGCCGCGGATGACGAGCCGCTGGTTGCCGTCGATCGACCCCTCCGTGCCGAGCTCGGCCAGCGTGAACTGCAGCACGTGCTCCGGGTTGCGGTGCATCATGTTGCAGATCTCCTGAAAGTTGACCCACAGCGTCTTCTTGGTGCCCACGCGCATGAGCTGCGGCGGCTTCATCGTGCTGCGCTTGCGGTCCGCCAGCTCTGGGTTGTTCTCGTGCAGCTTCGACATGATGCGCGCCAGCAGCTCGTCCTTGTACGCGTACGTCGCCGGGTCCTGCACCAGCACGGATGCGCCGCCGGTGGTCGCGTCGGCGGCCGTGGCCGAGGCCGCGGCGCCGGCGTCCCCGCCCTCCTCGGCCTCCTTCTTCTTCTCCTTGTCCTTCTTGCTCTTCTTCTTCTTCTTGGACTTGGCCAGCAGCGCCGCCAGGTCCTCGAGCTCGGCGGGCGTCGCGCCTTCCGGGGCCGCCGCCGTCTTCTTGCTCTTCTTCTCCTTCTTCTCCACGGGCGCGGGAGGCGCCGCCACGGCCACGTCCACCTCGACGTCCGACATGGTTACAGGGGGGGAGGAACGGGATGCAGGGGGGGGGCACGCTTGGCTCACAGGGAGGGGGACGGAAGCGGTGGTGGAGACCTGCGCTTCTCGGCTTCTTCGCCCTCTTCGTGCTCCTGTCGACTTGGGAGGATCTGCTTGCTGGCAGCCACCAGAAAAGTCGGCGAAAGACCTCGAGAGGCTTTCGCCGATTATACTGGTTTTATACCGGTATCACCTCTAAAAATAGAAGTGGTTTCTCCTTCACCAGTACAACACCAGTATTTAGAAGCGGGAGCTGTATTTTCTCCCAAAAGACTGAATATTGGCCTACCCAATGTTGTGATTCCCTGCTGGGAGTGCGACTGTTTTGGGCGCCCCTACTGTGAGAGACGCCCAGCGCACTGCGCACCGTTGGTCGGGGGAGACTCGACTTGGAGGCGCTTGGAGGAAAGAGACGATGGCGACGCGCATCCCGCTGGCGTTCCGTCGCGGCCCGCGCCGCAAGCAGAAGGCCATCGAGCTCATCAACAACTGGCACATCTTCCGCGGCGACGTGGTGGGTGCTGCGTGGCGGTCCGGTCGCTGGAGGCGCCGTACAAGGCGAGTGCTGACCGAGTGTGTTGGTGTTGATCCAATCCAGGTCGAGGTGATCAATGGGCCGCACAAGGGCAAGCAGGGCCAGGTCGTGAGCGTCGTGCGCGAGCAGAACAAGCTCATCGTCGAGAACCTCAACATGGTGCGTGTGGGTCTTGCCGAGACAGATAAGGAGTGAGAGAGAGAGAGAGAGAGAGAGAGAGCTGACGATGGCACGGCGAGCAGCACCACCGCTACGTCAAGTCGACGCCCGCGGCGGCCGGCCGCTCGTACCTGGCGCCGGGCCCGATCCACTACAGCAATGTGAACCTCGTCGACCCGTCCGTCGGGTGCGTCTGCTCTCTTTCGGTGGCGCTGTCCTCTCCGTGCGACGCGGAGGACTCACGTTTGTTCCCTGCTGGCTTGGAATGGTGACAGCAAGCCGACGCGTATCGCGATCCGCTTCACGGACGACGGCGACAAGGTGCGCGTGTCCAAGAAGACGGGCACGATCATCCCCAAGCCGGAGGTGCTCAAGGAGCGCCACACCCCGCGGCGAACAGGTAAGCAGACTCCATCTCTCTAGTGCCACCTCACAAGCTTGGACGGTTGCTAACATGCCGTGTGTGCTTCATCCATCTCTAGAGACGGGCCCGTTCGACACGGCCCCGGAGGACGTGCTCGAGCGCACGGTCGAGGACTGGGAGGTCACCCGCGCCTAGAGCACCTACGCGTGCTGCGGCAAGCTAGAAGGAAGAGGTCGAGTCGAGGACAAGGGGAGCAAGCTCTGCATCTCCAGTGCAGAGCAGAGGCCGCCACCACGTTGGTCCCCAGGATACGCCACGCCAATGCAACACGCCGCCTCGGTGGAGGAGTTTGCTCGCCCCCACACCGTTCGTTCATCCTTCTCGCTCCGTGTCTGACCCGCCGCATAATGGTTGGGCCTATAACACCAACCCCTGGCACTATCGAAGAACTTGAAAGCAGTCGAGGCTGCCAGGTCTCCGCGGCGAATGCGCACCGCTTGGCAGCGCGCGGTGCATTTACCGCAGCCGGTAAAATTAGCGCCGATCTTGCTGTGACAGCAGCGCCGTGTTCTCCTGGTCAGAGGTGCTGGGACGCGGCGGCATAAATAGCGTGGGTGCTCAGGACGCGTGGCCGGCATCCATCGGATGCCGGCCAGCACTCTAGTTGGTCGGTCATTCAGTCACTCTCCTTCCGCCTCGCACATCGCCTCGCCTCGGGACTCACGATGCCAACGGAGGAAGCGGCGCCGCTCTCGGCCGAGGACCAGCCGTTCTACGACGCCGTCAAGCGCGAGTTCGGTGACCGGTGCGCCGAGGACATGGCCCTCCGCGTGGCTCGCGCGTTCGCGCACAAGAAGAACCGGCTGCAGACGACGCTGGACGAGACGCGGTCGATCCTCGAGTGGCGGGAAAAGCTGCAGGTGGACTCGGTGCTCACGCGCGAGCTGGACTGCACCAAGATCTACTACGAGTGCTGGCCCGGGCTCATGTACGGTGAGGACAGCGAAGGCCACCTGATCGCGATCGACCGCATCAGCGACATCAGCCTCGAGGGCTTCCTGGGCAACTTCCAGCACGTGGACGCGCTGCTGCCTCACCGCGCGCAGTACATGGAGCGCATCCAGTGGGAGAAGGCCGCCATCTCTCGCCGCCTCGGCCGCCGCGTGTACAAGCACATCTGCGTCGTGGACCTGCGCGGGCTCAGCATGAAGCACGTCTCGCGCAGCATGCTGAACCACCTCAAGCCGATCTTCGACGTGGGCCAGCGGTACTACCCGGAGACGCTGCACCGACTGTACCTGGTTAACGCGCCCATGATCTTCTACGGCGCCTGGAAGATCATCTCGACGCTCATCGACCCCGACACGCGCGAGAAGATCCAAGTCTTTGTGAGTCCATGCTATGTGTTGTCGTGATGTGGTGTCTGCATGGTCGATGGTGTCGCTAATGAGACTGGCTGGTGGCTATCGATGACGAGCAGAAGGACGGCGCCGGCTTCCTCGAGGCGGCGCAGAAACACGGCATCCCGCTCACGTCGCTGCCCTCCTACCTCGGTGGTTCGCACCCGGGGCGACCCATGAACAGCACCTTCCGACCGTCGGACCCGGACACGCCGCTGCCCATTGCAGTGGCATCGACAGCCACTTTGCCTGCGACCGAGCAGGTTGTCGTGTCAGCCGGAGCGGAGGAGCAGCCCGTGCCGGCATCTCCTGCTGCCGCCGAGCAGGTGCCGGTCTCGTAGTCCTGCGAACCCTGAAGAGAAGGAGAGAGGAGAGGATGTATGAGCTTCGTGGCACCTGCAGACGCATGGTGTCTTTGCATGCGCAAGACGATACGTTTATGAATTGAATCTGTCATGACTCCGGAGGCTAGCCGACGCCGACGGCTTCCTGCCCCTTGGTAGCGTTTGCCACCACTTGCGGATGGAGAGGCAGGCGCTCACAGCTTGGCCTTGGGTCCGTCCTTGCGCACCTTCTTTTCCATCTGCTTGGACCAAGTCGCGAGTGTCGCGCGGGGCATGGCCGGCTGGCGCCACAGGTAGCTGCCGCCGTCCACGACGAGCACGTCGCCCGAGATGAACGACCCAGCGGGCGACACGAGGAAGAGTACGCTGGCGGCGATGTCGCACTTGGTGCCGGCGCGGCCCACGGGCACCGAGCTCGCGTAGTACTCGTTGAGCGCCTCGGCGTCCACGTCGCCCGCGAGCTTCTTGGTGCCGACCGTGTCGGCGATGGGGCCAGGCGCGATGCCCGTCACGCGGATGCCGAACTCGCCCCACTCGAGCGCCAGCGTGCGCGTGACGCTGTCCACCGCGGCCTTGGCGGCCGATGCGTGCACCTGGTACCACGTCGCGGGGCGGTGCAGCATGGCCGAGATGTTGACAATGCGCGCGTCGCCGCTCTGGCGCAGCGCGTCGAAGGCCGCGCGCGACATGTTGAACGTGCCGACCGAGTCGATGTCGAGCACCGTGCGGAAGGCATTCGTGGACAGCTGGTCGGCCGCCGCGAGGAAGTTGCCTGCGGCCGAGTTGACGAGCACGTCGAGCTTGCCGAAGCGCGCCACGGCCTGATCCACGGCACGCTGCGCGTCCTCGGGCTTGCGCACGTCGCCCGTCACGGTCAGCACCGCATCCGCGAGTCCCTGGCGCGTGAGGATGTCCACCGTGTCCTGCAGCGCGGCGGCGCGACGGCCCATGACGGCCACCTTGGCGCCGTACTGCGCGAGCTTGAGCGCGATCTCCTGCCCGATGCCCGAGCCGCCGCCCGTCACAAGCGCCACGCGGCCGGCGCACACGTCGCGCTGGAACACACGGCTGATGGCCTCGTCGTTCATGGCTTGGCGTTGGATGTGGATAGAGAGGAGGAGGCTGGGCGGCGGTCTGGAGGCCGGCGAGCGAGGCGAAGAGTGGCGGGAACCCGAGGTGTCGGAGTGGAATGGAATGGAGCTCTCCAGAGCTTCAAGGACGACGTATCGGTCTGTTTGACGTATGCAATCCATACATTTGTCGAGGTAAAACAAAATTAGTCATTAAACCAGGATTGTGACATTGAGAAGTGTACTGTGGATGACAGATAATTAGATTGATGCTGTCGCCATCCCACTGTACGTCACAAAGACACGCACTTGAAGCATTCTCTTTACTCCTCGGGCGTTATACAACGTCTGGTGCGGTCTCTGTCCCGTTGGCGCCTCACGTCCAGCACCCACTGACGCAAAGCTCATCGCGAGGTGCTCGATCGGCTCGCGGACTGCCCGGCCTCCCCCTGCCGCTCTTGCGCGTCGCTGCGTCTGTCGCTGGCCGCCACCGTCTTCCCCCTGCTCTCCTCTATCCGCCTGTGTGCTTTGCCGCCCCTGTGCACGAGCTGAGACCGCGCAAGGATGAGCGTCACCGCGTACCAGAAGAACTACCTGGCGGACAAGAAGCCCTTCTTCAAGCACTTGTACCCCAAGGACGTGGCCATCCTGGCGGTGCGCACGGGCGCCATGCAGGGCCTGCTCATCTTCAACGCGTACGTGGCGTCGCTCGACCTTGAGGGGGACGACGACTCGGAGGACGACGACGGCTTCGAGGACGTGGACAAGAAGCCCGCGTTCCAGCCGCCCTCGGCCGACGAGTTCACGCGCGCGTGCTCCAAGTCGTTCTTCAAGTCGCTCAGCATCACGACGTACGTGCGCTCGCTCGAGGAGGTCGCGCTCATCTACTTCCGCCCGCAGATCGTCGGCAAGCTCGTCAAGGGTACGGTACCTTCCGCGGTGTGGCTTGTGATGGTGGCGATCCAGGTCACTGACGGTGTTGTGGTGGTGGCAATGGTTGTGATCGTGATCGCACAGACATCAGCAAGTCGGCCACGCGCAAGTACTTGCGCACGTCGAGCCGGGCCTTGTCGGCCGTGCTGATGCTCAAGACGGGCATGCGCGCCAGCTTCCTGGGCCACCTGGCCATCTTCCTGGTCGAAGAGGTGCGCGCGCTGCACACCCTCCCTTGTCCTGTTTCCTCCATATCTCTGATCTAACGCACCACATGTGCACGTACACGCAACTCTACTGTCCGAGCAGACGCAGCAGCTTGTTGTGATCCTGTACCGGAAATTCACGGCCAAGAAGGGCGGCAAGAAGGACGGCAATCACTTGCGCGACGGCGACAGCGAGGACGCGGAGCTGGCGACGCCCAGCAAGTCGTTCGCGCAGCTGACGCTGCGCAACGCCTCTCGTTCGGGCCTCGCTGTCATCACGAGCGGCGTCGGCGCTGCGGTCGGCACGTTCGTTCGTCCGGGCCTCGGCACGGTCATCGGCGGCACGCTCGGCGACTCGGTCGCGTACTTGCTGTAGAAGAACCGACCGAGGCCGAGAGGAGAGGAGACGTGAGGAGGGAGCAGGCAGGCGCTTGAGGTGGCCGCCGTTGGCAGCTCCGGCATGAAAACACGCGAGAGACGAGCATGTGGCGATCTTTGTCGGTCATCAAGTGTTCGTTCCGGCGGTTCCAAGTCGCCTTCAGGGGCTATAGACACGCCCATGGTCTCGTCAATCCCTTAGACGCATGCATGGCTGGTACATGTAGGCTGGCATATCTAGCAACAAGGAGGCACCAGAACACCGTCTTGCTGCCAAGTTTCATTCATTTCTCTTGCTCGTTGGCAGGCGGCAGGGCAGGGGAGACCGCCGCTCGCCGCGCTGCGTCGGTGGGTCATACGTTAAAGGGGCGGTCTGGTCTCCACACAGAAAACACTCGCAGGCAGCTCGCGTTCCTTCGAGGTCGTTCATGGTCTCCGTGTTGATTCCTCGCGCTCTCCCGTGCTCCTTGCGCAAGTCCTCGCTGGCAACTACAAGCACTACCGACGACTTGCGGCGCGGAGAGGCACAGGAAGGGCGTCTCCGACTCGGCACGGGCGACGCGCGACCGCGGCAACACGCGGGCGAGCAGGTATTTAGTGGTGGTACGGGTCGACCGGGCCGTAGGTCTCGATCACGAGCGGCGGCTCCTCGAACTGGTGGACCGGCGGCGGCGTCGACAGGCACCACTCGAGCGTCTGGTGCACCTCCGGGATGACGACGTCGTCGTCCGCGCTGGCCGGGGTCGCCGTGGACGAGAAGCGCGCGCTGGCGGGGCGAAGCACCGACGGGGCCGACACTACATCCGACAGATCATGCATTCCAATCAGTGCCCTTGTTCACGCCGCTGTGTTATACAGAGAAGAACGAGGGAGAGGATACGCACCGGCCTTGAGGGCGCGGAGGGACTGGCGGACGAGGCTCATGGCGTTCTGCGGTCGCTGCTGCTGCGTCGGGGACGGAGGGCGGAGGTGCTTTGAGGACTGCCGACTGGCCGCTTGCTGGTGGTGTCGGCCTCTCGTTTCCCCCCCCCCTTCGACGAGGGGCGCAAAGACATGAGCGGTCGGGGACCGACGGGCTCGGGACCCTGAACGCGCAACTGGCGACGTGCCTGACATTCATTTGCAAGAGGAATTCGGTTGCTGGGTACTCCCCGAACCAGCAACTGTCAGGCGAAAAACCCCAAACTCAACAGCAAAGACACGCGGGCGACTCCCATGATGCCCGAAAAACAATAACTACCGTGATACACCCTGTGAAGTCCGACCGCACCTAAACGGATATTCATTGTACTGTTTAACATGCGTTCTACCAGGAGAATGCGTTTCCGCAGGTTCCACGCGCCATTTGTGGCCCGAAAGCTCCGCTCTCCCCCCCTCTTCCGTCCGCCATCGACACCAGAAGCCGAAAACTCGCCGCCCCCGACGCCCGCCAGCCTTCGCCGCTCCCAAGATGACCGCCGCCGGGAAAGTCGTGCGATGGCACAAGCTGCCGTTCGGCAAGTTCGTGGCCTACGAGGCCTCGCGCCCCATGTTCCAGCCCTTCCTGGTCGGCGCCGCGTACGTCCGCCGCCGTCTGTAGAGTTGCTTGTGCTTGCCTGGTAGCAGTCGTGCTCATGGTGGACTTGTCGGTGTGGAACAGCATCTCGTTCGTCGTCTGCGGCGTCCTGCCCACGCGTGGCGCCACGCGTACGTTTCTCTCTGCGTTCGTTCATGCGGTCAGGCGCGGGAGCTCACGTCATGTGCGTTGGTCGGGATGAACAGAGGAGGACAAGGAGAAGAGTAACTTCTGGAAGCGCGTGAACGGCAAGTTCGACTACCTCCACCACTAAGTCGCGCGCGCGTGGACTCGCGGGCGGATGTGGGCAGCCGCGAGCGCTGCGCCGGGGCAGCGGCGTCGCCTGGATCCCCGAGCAGTGAGCGACTCGGCCGCTGCTGCCGACCTGCAGGTGTCGAGCGGCCCTCGCTCGATCCTCCCGGCACTCGCGAGTCGATAAGCCGAAGAAAATAGCACGTTAACAGCTTGGTGACGTCTACAAAGGCTTCGGGACCGCGTCCTTGTCGACAGGGAGGCCATTTGCTGCCAGCCATGACCAATCCTAGCGCTCATAACCCCAACGCAGCACCAGGAGAAGCTCCCTCCATGACCAAAACTCGTCTTGCGGGCTCCTTGTTTCGTGTTTATCGATGGACGCGCTCTCGGGGACGGACGGGCGAACGTAACTCGGCGTGGGGCCTCTTCCTTGCGGGCTTCACTCCTTGCTGCTGCGGGCGTGCTGCCGCTCGATGAGGAATATTAAAACGATGAGCAGCACGGCCAGCAACGTGATGAACATGACGAGCCAGAGGCTGGAGCGCGTCGTCTCCTCGCCCGCGATCTCCTCGCGGTACTTCTGAGCCCAGTTGGGCACGATCATCAGGTCCGGCCGCTGGCGGTACAGCTCCTCCTTCTCGCGCGGCGTCAGCCGCCGCATCATGGTCTTGACCAGCTTCTTGCGCTTCTTCTTGCTGCGCGGCGTCAGGTCGCCGCCCTTCTTGTAGTGCAGGATCGAGTTGCCATTCAGCACGAGCGAGTTGGTCTCGCGGGGCGACGACTCGCCGCCGCCGTCCTCCAGCTCGTCCTCGCCGTCGTCCACGAACTCCTCGTCCCCGTCCAGCACGTCCTCGTGCCACTGCAGCGACTTCTTCTGCCGGTGCGGCTTCTCTGTCGGGATCGCAGTGTACGCCGAGATGCGCTTGAGCGCGGGGCGAACCGCCGGGCTCTGGAAGTGCTTGCCGTCGCCCTTGGATGCGTCGGGCGAGATCTGCAGCCCGTCGCCGTCCGTGTCCAGGTCCTCCATCTTGTGCGACGGCGACGAGCCGGCCAGCAAGTCGTACTCCGTGTCGCCGCTCTTGACGATCTGCTTGACGCGCGTCAGCGAGCTCACGAACGCGCTGCTGATGATCCCGACGGCTTCGACTGGCGAGAAGCGGGCGGCGCCGCTCTGCGCCACGGCCGGCTGGTCCGCTTCTAGCTCCAGCATCTCCTTGACCTCGATCGCGATCGTCTTGGCGCGGCGGTGTGCCACCTCCATGGCGTGGCGCGACACCTCCGGGGAGAACAGCGTCGGGTCCACGTAGTCGCGCTCCTCTGCGTATTGCGCGCTCGCCGCCTTGAGCGGAGGCACGCGCAGCTTAGGCAGCGCGGGCTTGAGCTTGACCACCTGCGGCTGTTCGTCGTTGCTCGACCCGCTGCGGTTCTCGCCGTCGACGCCGTTGGCGCTCCCATCCGAGCCGACGACCACGACGACCTGGTCAGCGTGTCCGTTCTCCATTTCTGTCGTCTTGGCCGCGAACTTGACGGCCGTCGACGGCGCGAACTGCGCCTCCAAGCTGTCGACGTCCAGCACGGCGCCGCCGTTGCCAATGGTCGATGCCGGCGCGGACGAGGGCGCCGGACCACTCGGCGCGTCGTCGTTCAGCGACACCGTCTCCATGTACATCCCTGTGGCCGTCGTCATCGCCTAGCGACTGCTATGCTGTGCCTGGCCGCGTGTCGAGCCGAGCTGATGCACCAGGAAGCGCGCGCTTCCTCCCCGATCTCAACAGCGACGACGCGGGTTGCTTGACGCCTTCCGGACGCCGACGCAGCGCGAAGAAAGCGAGCGGAAGGGGGCGAAGCGGACGCTGCGGTCGCCGCGGAGATGATGAGCAACAGCCGCGCGGGTGGTCCCTTGAGCGTGGGGAATGCAGGCGAGCGGGCAGGCGGGCGCCGGCCGAGCACTTGGACTCGCTCTTCCCTTTTTTTGCCGCTTCTTCTTTGAGCTGCTGACTGTGACCCGAGGTCGGGGCGTGAACGGAGGGACCTCTGTTAGATGATTTAACTTGCGAATGGAATGAGACGATAAAGAATGAGTGAAGATGAATACGTGCGTAGGGTACTGGGATATGGAATGAACCTGTTCAAAAGAGAGCGCGGGCAGGCGACACGCTGTCGCTTTCTTTTCATTCGTCGAAAATGAAGGGGACCCTGTTCTGGCGCCGACGTGGCCATTCATGCATTATTTACACTTCTCACCATCCATCTCATCAAGATTTACAAGCATACCCCGCGTTGAAGCACATCTTTGACATCTTTGACAAGCATCACCAAGCTAGCTCGACGAGTTCAGGAGCTCGGCCCTCAGCTCCCGAGTCGATTAGATGGCGTGGCGATCGGTTCGTGCTCACGGACGGCGGGAGACACGTGAGGTATCCGTAGCCGAAGTCCACACCGGAGGCGCTGGACCACCAGTGGGCTCCCGAGGTGTTGAAGGCTGTTGGTGGACCTCGTCTTGAGGTGGTCTGATGGTTGTCGTCGTATGGATCGTCGAAGATGGCGATACGAGCACTGGGTCTCGAGTTGCCGACCGCCTGTCAAAGAGCTAGCGGCGATACAGTTTTGCAACAGCCAATCGAAAAGGTCTTGCTGCAACGCGTAATGAAATCTGCTGGGCTGTCAGACACGACCGTGGTCTCGCAGCAGCAACGAATGGCGTGAGGATATGTGTGCACCGCCTCCCGTCGCTGGTACGCTCTTTGGAAATTGGACGCTTCAGTTCGTCGAGGTGACAGCATCGAAGGCCACATTGGATGCGAGTTGTCTGCGTGGAGCTGGGACGTTCGGCAATCAAGAGCTGCCAATTGCGCGCGCGCGCTTCCCAGCCTTTGCCGGTAAGGAGACATCGTTCCGATGGCTGGCAATCTCGATGGATGACACCTCCAACACCCCTCACGAAAGCTGTCGTCTATTGTTCACACGCCACGAGTCGTCATCGTTTCTCTCTCACTCTCCTTGTCCTCCTCTATTGGTTGTGTTTCCGGCGCTTGCCGCCCGCGTGCTGCGCTTCGCCGGCGCGCTTCGAGCCTCCCGACATGCCGCCAGACTTGGAGACGGTGATGTGGCGCTCGAGACCCTCGCCGACGCTCACGTGCTCGAGGCCAAGCCGCTCCGCGCAGTCGTGTGCCAGCAGCCGCTCGAAGCCGTTCAGGTTGGCGTCCAGGTGCAGCGGCTCGGTGCTGTCCGACTCGCAGTACGCCTCAATCTTACGGACGAGGGTGTGCGAGCTGCCCGTCGAGATCCCGGGCTTCCGGTTCGTGGATGACGCTGGCTGGGGCTTCTTGGCGGCCGGGCGAGCGGCAGGGGCGGCCGGAGCGGGCATCTCTTCGTCCTCCGAGTCGGAGGACTCGGAAGACGATTCCGACGACGACGAAGAGGAAGGAGCTGCAGCAGGGGCTTTGGTCTTGGCTGCCGTCAGTTGTGAAGGCTTGACGTCGTCAAAGTCCGAGTCGGAGTCGCCCTCGTTGTCGTTCGTCTTAGCGGTCGGCACGGGCGTCGGCTTGGACGCTGGCGTCGGTGTCGGTTTCTCTTCGTCTTCATCGTCGCTCGACTCCGAGCTGATCTCGGCGGGATGGATGGGCACCGGCTTCTTGACGGCGGCCACGACCGACCGAACCGGGACTGAGGCCGACGAAGGCGCGGCAGCGACATCCTCATCACCGTCACTGTCTTCGCCACTCTCGTCCTCCTCGCTCTCCGTGTCCGAGTCGCTCGATAGGTCGTACTTGGGCACGCTCTCGACGAACTGCCGTGCCTCCTCCTTGACATCCCACGACGGTGTCACGGCAGGAGCGACAACCGGAGTGCTGGCAACGCTCTTCTCCTCCTTCACCGGCGCCTTGACCTCCTTCTTGGTCTCCTTCTTGACCTCCTTCTTGGACTTCTTCACGGTTGTCGTCGAGACGTCACTACTGCTTCCGATCGGAGAGCGTGCGTGCGACCGAAGGCTCTTGAACTTGTGCACCGAGGCGTCGCACGACGCGCAGTAGTTCACCTCGCACTGTGCGCAGATGACGTCGGCTGTAGCGCTCTCGCACTCGCCGCACTTGGGCTTCTTCTCGACCGGCGGAGGCAGCAGCGAGCGCTTGTGCTTGGCCATGACCTTGGCGCGGTGTGCGGCCGTGTCGCAATCGTCGCAGTACAGCGCGTCATCGCAGTTCGCGCACTTCCACCGCGCTGTACCTCGCTCCTCGCACTCGATGCACGTCCGCTCGTCTTCTTCGGCTTCGTCCTCTTCGTTGTCGCTCTCGGACTCGCTCTCAACTTGCTGCGGCTTCTTGCTGACTGCAGGAGCGACCACAGTCTTCTTCGCCGGAGCCTTCGTCGCCGGAGCCTTCGAGCTGGCAGCCGCCGTCTCGACAGGGGTAGCCGCGGGTGTCTCGTGGAGGAACGTGCACTGCTCTCCGCGCGTGCAGACGCCGCTGGCAAAGTAGGCGCAGGGCCGCTTCTTGACCACCACCGCCGGGTTCACCGCGGGCGTCGGGAGCGCGGCGCCGCCCACGACGTGCGCGAACTTGCACGTGGCGCCGAGCGAGCAGAGGCCGCGCGCGAAGTGGCGGCAGATGACGTTGCCCGGGATGCTGCTTACGTCCATGCCGACGAAGGCGGGCGACTTGGCGGCTCCAGGCGTCTTGGCAGCCGCCTTCTTGACCGGTACCGGCACCGTCAGCTCTTTCTTCGTCGCCGACGTGTCGTCCGACGTAAGGTGAAGGTATCTGTGCGCGTATCTGTCAGTCGTGTTCTTTACAATGGTGTGGAGCAAGTGATAGCCGACGTACTTGCAGGCGTCGCCCTTGCGGCAGATGCCGGCAAGGAAACCGCGGCACGGCCGGTTCGTCTTGGAGAACGAGGCCACGAGCTTCACCGAGATAGGCTTGCCCTCCAGCGTCTGTCCATCGCCAAGCACGCGCATCGTTAGATACTGAGGTGTGTCTATCTCCGGTCGTTCGAGGCGGCCTACCGCTCCGTGGACACCCTTGATGGCCTTGCCCGCCGACCGCTTCGAGGCGAAGACCACGTGGCTGCAGTCGAGACGCAGCGTTTGTCAGTACAGCTGAGAGAGTCCATGTAGTAAGAGAGAAACAGGACGTACGCGCCATTGAAGGCATCGCGCTTGACGCGCAGCACGGCGCCGTAGGGCCGGAAGACGTTCATGAGCACCGCGTCGTTCACGCTGTCGGCCAGGCCGGCCACCTGCACGGCCACCTCCGAGTCCGCGCCCATCGTATACGCGTCTGTCTGTAGTCGGAGGTTAGGCAGCGGCAGCGGCAGCGGCAGCGGGAGGCGCAAGTGGTCGATCGATCGCTGGAGGTGTCCGCAGGAGCCACTCGAACCGAAATGGCTCATGGCAGTCGGTGGCGCGCGATAATCCTTCGATATACGATATTGTGTTCGACGGGTGAGTGCTCGAAAGCTCTCTAAACCTGTCCAAACAATAGTCTACCTGCTTTTTCATGTACTATGGCGTTGATTCAAATATATCATTTGAAGCAGGTTTTTTGCCGAGGAGCTCCTGGATCAGAAAGCAATCTGATGGAGCACGTCGGTGGCGAAGGTGGCGACGCCGCGGACGCTGCTGCGCTGCCGCCGCAGGTGCATGCACCGCCGCCTATAGCGGAGCGTGAAGAGAGGAAGGAGGAGGACGATGGCGCTGTGGACGAGGAAATGAACGTGGCGGTGGAGTCTTCAAGCGAGCGGAATGGAGAGCGAGCCGAGCAGCGAGAGGACGAGGAGGAAGACGACGAGGAGGAGGACGAGGAGGTGCTCGTGGTACTGGAGCTGTGCGACTTTAAGAACCACCCGGTGTTCGACGACTACGAGAGCCTGACGCTAGAGGTACGCGCGTCCTCATGGCGTAGCGTGGCGATGACGAACTCACGTTGTCCTCTGCAGGGCATTGATTCAGCCTCGCCAATGCTCCGGATCGGCGAGTTCGCGCTGTATGGACAGCTCGAGGAGACGGTGGGCACGAGCTTCTTCTACGACACGACGCAGCGTGAGCATGGCGGCGAGTACCGCTTCGCCGGGCAGACTGTGCGCAAGATCAAGTTCACCATCGAGCCGCCCGAGCCGCCACCGTTCCCGTTCCCTTGAGCGAATGGCACCAGAGGAGCTAGCTCACGAGGCGTGTTGTATCATACGACTGTGGCGCTCGACCGGCTGCTCGTTCCGTCGACTCGCATGTTACTTTGTGGTTTTACGTTGGACTCCTGCGCCAAGAGGAGCTGTGAGGCGTGCCTGCCATCTGAACACCATCGAGCAGCGGCGGCCTCCGCCCCGACTCGGACTCCAATTCGAGCAGGAGGAGCTCGCGCTGCTTCCTTAGCGGTAGAGCTGCTCGACCGAGAGGTTCTTGGCGATCTCGAACTCCCACTTGTCGCCGTTGGCGAGCAGCTTGGCCTTGTCGTAGAGCAGCTCCTCGCGCGTCTCGGTCGCGAACTCGAAGTTGGGGCCCTCGACGATGGCGTCCACCGGGCACGCCTCCTGGCAGAAGCCGCAGTAGATGCACTTGGTCATATCAATATCGTAGCGCGTCGTGCGGCGGCTGCCGTCCGCGCGCGGCTCCTGCAAGCGTCCGCGTCGCATCGCGTGCATTAGTGACCGAGCAACCAACCAACCACCAGAACGCCGTCAGAAGACGAGAGGAGAACCCACCGCCTCGATGGTGATGGCCTGCGCGGGGCAGATGGCCTCGCAGAGCTTGCACGAGATGCACCTGCACGCCATGCCACACGTCGTGAGTTCCTCCAGCTTGTTACCCAAGCGCGCGGCGCTGCAATGCGGGAGACGCACCGCTCCTCGCCGCTCGGGTAGCGGCGCAGCGCGTGCTCGCCGCGGAAGCGCGGGCTGAGCATGCCCTTCTCGAACGGGTAGTTGATGGTGACCTTGCGCTCGACGTGGACCTCCCACGAGAGCCACGAGGCGCGGAAGACGTCCGTGAGGAAGAACGTGTTGGACAGCTTCTCGATGACCTCGCCCCACGAGGGCTTGGCAGGCTCCGTCGCCGTCGCGGGTGCCGACGAGCTGAACCCGCGGGCCGCCGCCGCCGCCTTGGCCGCCTGCGTCTGGTGCGCGCGCACCGCCGCCGCGGAGCGCCGCAGCATCGTCACGTTCATCACCGTCGCCGTCGCCGTCGAGTCGCTCGCTCTCTTGTTCCGGTAGTTCAGCCAGGGGAGGAGAGGAGAGCCGCCCACCGCTCACTCGCTCGCGGGCCGGGTCGACTTGCGAACCCGTGGTCTTCGAGCGCCTCGAGACCCGATGGACTGTGTGAATCCGCTGCTTTTCCGCGGACTAACTGGACGCTTGACTTGCAGTTTGTTTTGCAAATTTGAAGAATAGATATGGAATAGTCCCGGAAAGGTCGAATTCTTGCGTCAGACCCGGGTCAAAACCCGTTTTGATCCTGGTTTGAACGCGGCTCGTTTGTTTTAAACGAAAACGCATTGGAAGATGGACAGTGGTCGGCGTTTAAAACACTGGTGCCGTTTCGGAAGACTGGAGGCCAAGCAATTGCGGGAAAGCGAGACCCGGTGGACGCGCGACATCCTCGATCATGGGCGGCGCGGCGGAGGGCTCCTCGGGCGCCTTCGTGCTCTGCAAGGTGCGTGGGCGAGTCGCTGGCGCTTCGTAGATGCTGCTGCGCGCTTTTTGTGGCTCGCTGCGGTCTCTGGGGCCTGAAATAACGCCTCGTGTGCACGCAGATCCGGCACAATGTCAGTCTGTCGCCGTGCCACATCGGCGACCCGCGCGTGGGCATCGAGCAGGAGCTGACGGCGCAGCTGATGCAGTACTCGGAGGCGCTGCAGGGCGTCGTGCTGGCGTTCCACAAGGTGGCGCTGGAGAAGCCCGCGGGCCACATCATCAACGAGATGCCGTACATCCACTGCAAGGTGCGCGCCGACGCGCTCGTCTTCCGCCCGCGCGTGGGCATGCGGCTGCAGGGAACGGTCAACAAGATCGGCAGCAACCACATCGGCATGCTCTTCGCCGGCGTGTTCAACGGCTCGGTGGCCACCGCCGAGATCCCCGCCGGCTTTGTGCACAACTACCACCAGGACTGCTGGCTCGACGCCGACGGCACGTCCATCGCCGTCAACGACACGGTCGACGTCAAGGTGATCAAGGTGCACGTGGCCGGCGGCATGGTCGCGATCGAGGCGACCATGCGGTTCAAGGGCGCCAAGGTCTCCACCGCGTCGACGCTGCAGCGGAGCCTCAAGACGATGTTCGCGACTGAAGAAGAGCCGGTTGTGGTCGCCGAGAAGAAGAAGAAAAAGAAGGCCAAGAAGACGGTTGTGGTCAAGCAGGAGAAAGTGGAAGAGCAGCCGGTTGTGGTCGCTGACAAGAAGAAGTCCAAGAAGCGCAAGCAGGTCGAGGTAACGGCGGAGGAGCCTGCGGAGGAGCAGGAGAAGGCGATTGTGGCCGCGGCGGTGGTCGTCAAGAAGGAGAAGAAGAGCAAGCACAAGGACAAGGACGAGAAGAAGCACAAGAAGAAGAAGTCCAAAGCCGAGTAGAGCGGCGCCGAGATAGCGGATAGAGCCGGCGATCCTGGAGGCGTGAGCGAGGAGCCGCTGCATGCTGCGTATTGAATTATCTTGTGTCCTTGTACGTCTCTGGTGCTCTTCGCTTGCGCCTGCGTGCTGCTGACAGGTCGACAGCGTCGCCTTGGCGTTTGGTGTTTGTCGAGTCGGTTGGGGACGTGAAGAGGAACACGAAGACGACGAAGTAGGTGTCGCGAACGAATGGAAAAGCAGCGTGGTGTATCTATCCAACCACGAGCGTCGAGTGAACTCGTCCGCGTCTTGAGGGTCTTGCCACGACGCTTACCGCCGCCAGGTCTCCTTCATCAGCTTAATGTCCGCGAGGTCGTCCTGCAGGATGCTGGTCAGGTGCTCGAGCCCCTGGCGCTGCTGGTCCAGGAACTAAGGCATCATCAACAACAGAAGCACATCAGTCAGACAATGTCGAAGACTGTGAACGCAGTCCATGGCAGACCAACTTACCTGGTGCATGCGCTGGAGGTCGTCGGGGGTGAGCTGGTGCGCCGACGGCGGTCCCTGCGGCCGCTGCTGCACACGCTGGAGCGTCACCACGTCGTTTAGCCGCGCCTTGTATTGCCCTGGCGCGTCCAGCAGCGTCTGCAGCTTCTTGAGCGCCGATCTGGGTTCACAGCAGTACATCGCTCGGTCATTCCTTGGCATCTACTAACGACCACGCAGTAGTGAAGACATCACGTACACCAGGTCGAGTTCTTCGCGCTGCAGCGGCTTGCCGAGGTTTTGTAGGAACTCGATGTCCTTCATGACCTGCGCACCGTGACATCATGTGTGAGCTGAGCTTCCCCACCTCCGATCAGCAGATTCACACACAAGTGCCTCCGCCTACCTTGACGAGAGCGTGGAAGAGCTGGACGTGCTCGTGGCGGCACTTCTCAAGCTTCTCCTCGGTCGCGCGCGTGTGCTTCTCCATCTCCTTGAGCTGCGCGCGCAGGTCGTCCGTGAACGTGTTGAGCTTGTCGGCGTGCGTCTGCTGCGCCTGGATGCGCTTGAGCAGCTCGCCGAAGCCCACGACGGGGACGGGCACGAGGTTGGCCGGGTCCGGGTTGTCCAGTTCGGCCTGCGTCCACAGCCGCTCGCTCACGTGCGGCGGCCGCACGTACAGGTGCCGCTTCGTCGGGTCCACCTGGTTGTACATGAGGAACTTGAACCGCGACTGCGCAGGGTCCTGGTACGCGTACTTGACCGTGTTGAGCTGCGCCACGGACGCGTCCGCGGCCGACAGGATGATCGGCGGGGGCGCTGTGGACGCCGCGGCCGCCGGTGCCGCGCCGAAGGCTCCGGTCGCAGGCGCTGCCGTTGTTCCAAACCCACCAAAGCCCGGCGTTGTTGACGCCCCAAAGCCTGACGCCGTTGACGCGCCAAAGCCCGGCGTCGTCGTTGATGCGCCGAAGCCGAAGCCTGTTCCGGCAGGCTTGGGCGCCGTCGCGGTGCTCCCGAAGCCGCCAAAGAGCGACGAGCCACCCGTGGACGTCGCGGCCGCGCCGAAGCCCGAGGCGGGCGCGGCCGTCTGGCTAAACAGCGACGGCTTGGGCGACGCCGCCCCGGTGCCGGCACCAGTCGCACCAAAGCCGAAGCTCGACGTGCCCGTGGCAGGCGCCGTCCCGCCAAAGCTGAACCCGCCGCTGGCCGCCGGCGCGCTGGCTCCGGTGTTCCCGAAGCTGAACGACGAGCCGCCAGCGGCCGGTGCGGCGGCCGTCGATGTCGCTGGGGCTGCCCCGAAGCCGAAGCCGCCGGTGGAAGTCGAGGCGGCCGGCGCCCCGCCAAAGTTAAAGCCGCCGGAAGCCGCGGGAGCCGCGGGAGCAGCCGCCGCCCCGCCGAAGTTAAAGCCTCCGGCAGCCGGCGCTGGGGCCGCCGTGGCGCCGCCGAAGCTGAAGCCGCCGGGGGCCGCGCCAGCGGTGGACGTGGCGCCGAACATGACGCGAGCGGAGCGCTGCAGAGGCCGCAGGAGCCGCGGGAGCAGCCGCAGGAGCAAGGAGGAAGCCGCGCCGAGGTGCCGCCGGGAATGAGACTCGAGCCCTTGGATTGAGCGGCCGCCAGCGCCTTGAGCAGGCTTTGATTGGTGGGAAAGCATGAATTAGACAGGATTTGAACGAATCACAGGGTTCTCATGTATTTCCCGCAACCAACGATATGATTAGTTGAAATACTAGTCAAAACGCGCTACGATTGGTCTAAAAAACCTCCGAAACATGCGTCAGCAGCGTCTCCACAATTGTCGACACCACTTGTGCCAACAGCTCCGGCGCCGCCGCCGCTCCTCTCACAGCGGCCCACGCGCAGTCGCAGCGGCCGCCGCGATGGTTGCGGATCAACCAGTTCGCGGTGCGCTTGGCGGTGGCTCCGCTGGCGTCGAAACGGCTCAAGCGGACGGCCCGAGGCGGCTGCTAGACGCGGACGCGGACGGTTTGGGGCAATTGCTGGATGTTGGAGGCGTCCGTGAGGTCGCTGCATGGCTCGACGCGATGATCAGCCAGCCAGAGACGCGGGTGGGCTCTCTCAGTGCCGAGCAGCAAGCGCGGCGCGAGGTGGCCGGCAAGCTCAAGCGTCTGGAGACGCTCAAGCGCGCTGCGGACAAGCTCGAGGCACGATTGCTTCGCCAGCAGCACGGGCTGGCGCTGCAGCTCGCGCCTGGACTCAGCGACCGCTGCTTAGGAGGGCGACAGCACCGTGAGGACGGACGTTGGAGCTTCCCTCTGTCGTATGCGCAGCAGCAGATGCTGGCGCTGCAGCACATGGACCCAGACAGCGCGGCGTACAATGTCACGCGGGCTGTTCGCGTCACGGCAGAGCTGCCGCTGGACGGCCAAGCACTGGAAGCTGCAGCGCAGTCGCTGCTGGCCAAGCACGAAGCTCTCCGCACGCTGTTTGAGCTGGACGCGATCAGCGGAGAGCCCCAGCAGATCGTGATGCCGGTCTCCAGTATCTCAGTTCGTCCCGGCAATGATCAAGCCCGCAGTCATCCAGTGACGCACGCGGTTGTCCGGGTGCTGGACTGGACAGGAACGACGGCAGAGTACGTCAATGACAGCGCCGTTGGCGAGTTTGTCGCTTCGCAATTCGCGTCGGTGCCCTTCGACTTGGCACGCGAGCTCCCAGTCCGCATCATTGCGATCCGAGAACCTGGCGGCATTAAAGCGACGGCGCTGCGATGGACGTTGGTGGTGGTGCTGCATCACATCGTCACCGATAGCGCGTCGAGTGAGATCTTCTGGAGAGATCTGTTCGAATCATACGCGTGTTTGCTGACTACCGACCTTGCGGCCACGACGGGGAGGATGGCGTCTCGAGAGCCCGTGGTTCACTATCGAGACTACGCGGTATGGCAGCGCGAACGCGTGCAGTCAGGGGCATTGAACGCGTCCATAGCTTACTGGTGCCGGCAATTTGACAGCACCGAGAGGGGTGACGATGGAGATACTCAGGGACACAAGCCACTGCCTGTGCTCGAGCTCCCGTTCGACAAGAAGCCAGCAAACACCGGCGAGGCGGCTGCCAACGCGCTGAAAGGCGCCGTTGTCAAGTTTCGCGCGTCCGACGCGGCGCTCGAGCGGATGACGGCCCTGTGCCAATCACGCGGCTGTAGTCTCTTCATGGGCCTGCTAGCAGTTTTCTTCGAGCTGCTCTCTCGACTCTCAAGTGGAGCCACGGACGTGACGATCGGCACGCCAGTGTCTACGCGCGACCGAGAGGAGCTGCAGCAAGTCATAGGATACTTCGTCAACACGCTGCCACTCCGTATCCGGTCGGGCTCCAGCAACTCTGACGGCGTCTGGAACGCACCAGGTACCTCCAGTGACGAGCGAAGGACATTCACGGAGCTGCTGCAGTCTGTCCGGGACGTGGTGCTGAACGCCTTCGCTCACATGGAGGTGCCTTTCCATGAGATTCTCGAGCACGTCCGCGCTTCGACCCGTCGGCAACGGCAGATGCAACTTCAGAGCTATGACATTAGCTCAGAGTATGAAATGGACGAGTTGCGGCTGCATCCACTCTACCAGGTCATGTTCGCACTGGAACATGGCGCCGTCAGCGCTACCAACGGGCGTAGTGGTCGCGATTTCGGACCCGAGGTGCTGCTCCCCCATGCGACTGCCAAGTTCGACTTGATGCTGACGATGCGCGTGGTAACCCAACAACTGAGTGGTGACACCAGCTCAGCACTCGAGGGCGAGATGGAGTTTCCTCTCGACCGATTCACACGCGAGAGTGTGGAGCGATTCACTCGCTACTACTGCGAGCTGCTCGAACAGGTCACACGACTTCCAGACAAATCGATTGACCAGATTCCAATGCTCCCGCGAGGCGATCAGCGGATGATGGTGGAGACGTGGGGATTTCCTCGGCCGCTACCTGCTTCTGCGATTGCAGTCGACCAACCCGTCGGGGCATTCGCTTCTCCGTTCATCGACGAGTGTCTGCGTCAACAGGTGCAGCTGACGCCCTCAAACTGGGCGTTGCACTTTGACGACAATGCCAGCTGGACCTATGCAATGCTGTGGCGTGAAAGCAGTCGTGTACTGCTCGCTCTCACCAGGATCTCCGCGTCTCGAGACGCTGGCAACACGATGCGTGATACAGGCGGGAGTCAACTTCGCGTGGGGCTTTTCCTTGCTCGCGGCCTCACGAACGCGGCTGCGATAGTTGGCGCCATGCGAGCCCGCGCCGTCTTCATCCCGTTGGACTCGACCTTCCCGCGCGAGCGGCTGCGCTACATGATCCGCGACGCCGCACTGCATGCAATCGTGACGCAGCGCAGTCATGAGGTGAAGCTGTCCGAATTGCTGACTGGAGAGGCTGGCGACGGTTGTTCCTGGATGGAGAAAGATGGTGATGGGTGTGCGAACGTCCGCGTGCTCGCGTGGGAAGACTTGCCGGATGCTGGCGATGGCAATGACGGCCTGATCGACGTCCGGCAGCAGCAAAGCCGACAGGAAGAGGACGCGGCGGCCTACATTCTCTACACATCAGGGGTACGTTTGTTTCATGGGATTCGCCCCCATGTGCCCCCTTTCGTCGCTAACCACAGCTTTGGTGACGCTCGATAGTCCACGGGATCGCCCAAGGGCGTAGTCGTCTCGCATGGCAACCTCCTGACGACGCTGCGCTGGACGATCCGTGCCTACGAGGTGTCCAGCGACGACGTGTTCCTGCAGTCGACGTCCGCGACTCTGGACGGGTCGCTTACGCAGCTTCTGTCTCCGCTCTTGGCCGGTGGCGCCGCTGTCATCACGCGCGATGGCGGCTTGCACGACCTCGACTACATGCGCTCGTTGCTCTCGGCCCCGCACCCTCGCGCCATCACCTACTGCGTCTTGGTACCTTCGTATCTGTCGACTCTACTCGACTATCACTACCAACGCGACGACACGGGGACGTTCTACTTCCCGCCGACGCTCAAACACGTCGTGATCGTGGGCGAGGCGTTCCCCATGGAGCTTGCGCGCACGTTCTATCGGCTCCTGGTGCGCAGCAGGAAGTGCCACGGCCAAGCTTGCGCGATCTCCTCTACGTGTCTGGTGAACGAGTACGGACCAACCGAGGCGGCCGTCACGTCCACTTACTTCCGCTTGCCGCTCGCCGTCGTGCTATCCAATGAGGGAGGGGATCCAACCCCGAACAAGCAGAGAGCCGATATGGACACCGTTCCGATCGGCGTTCCCATTGACGGACGGCGTGTCGTGGTGCTGGATTCGCGCGGACGCCTTGTCCCCCCGAACGTGCGCGGCGAGCTCTTCCTTGGCGGCGAAGGCGTCTCTGTCGATGGCTACTGGCGACGTCCAGAGCTCACAAAGACGGCGTTCGACCACCCAGAGCTGTCGGAGATGCTACGTCCGCTGTCTGGAGGTGACAACACGAGATGGTACCGGACGGGGGACGTCGTCAAGTGGCTCCCTGACGGGAACCTCGTGTTCATCGGGAGAGTCGACGCACAAGTCAAGCTTCACGGCCAGCGCGTGGAGCTGAACGAGGTGCGCAACGTGTTGCTACGTCACGAAAGCGTTGTCGACGCGGAGGTGCGCGTTATCGCGCCAGCATCAACAGCCGGCAGGAGCCAGAAGCGACAAGGGGCCGGTCCTCGACTCATGGCATTCGTGATCCTTGTGGCAGGAAGACATGGTCGGCGACAACCGGGAGGAGCTGTCGGTATCGAAGACGAGCTCGTAACGTTCTTGCGGGAGCGACTGCCGCTCCACATGGTCCCGCAAGAGATCCGAGCCGTCGATCGGTGGCCGCGCACGCCCAATGGCAAGCTGGACGTCCGCGCTCTACTAAGCGACGTGTCAGCCCCAGGAGCCAAGCACTTGCTGTCCGTCACCTCCAATGAGAGCGCATCGTCTTCCGTCAGGACGTCACCGCGGACATGCAACGACCGGAGATCGGGGGACGAGGGCTGCGAATCTAGTCTTACTCATCGAGTCACGCGGGACCTGCTGTTGCAGATCTGGCGGCAAGTGCTGGACCTCGACAGCGACAGCATCAGCGAAGACGATAAGGCAGCATCGTGGCACTCGCGCTCCTTCTTCTCGCTTGGTGGTGACTCGCTGGCGGCCATCCGTGCTATCTCGCTGGCTCGCGCGCGAGGCATTGCGCTGACGCTGGACGCGTTCTTCACGTGCGCGAACGTGGACGAGATGGCATCACGCGCAGCCGCGTCACATCACATGGCGGGACTCACTTCCCAGCCGCTCGTGCCGCTCAACTTTGCCTCGTCGCGCCATTCACTGAAGGACGACGCGCCGCTGACGCTATTCCTCGTTCACTGCGCAGATGGCACCGTGTGGAAGTTCTTGGAGCTCGCCGGTCTGCTCCCGTTCCGAGTGGTTGGCGTCCAAGCGACTGCATCCCACGCTGCAGAGACGGTGGAAGCGCTGGCGGAGAAGTACTGGGCCGAGATCCAGCTCATGCAGCCGCATGGACCGTACGCGCTCGGCGGCTTCTCGTTCGGGTGTCGAGTGGCACACGAGATTGCGCGCATCGCGAGCCGCGCGGGTCATCAGCTACGCCCGCTGACACTCTTGGATGGGGTTCCGTTCTACGAGGACGACGACCGCAGCGGGTCGAACGTGGACGTCGAGGAGTACATCATGGAGACCTTCGGCGGCCGCAGACCTCGCGGGGAGGAGGCCGAGCTGTTTGACCAGCTTGCGGCTCAATTCCGAGCGCACTGCGTGATGGAAGACGCGTACCGACCGGTGCAACGATGTCCATGCATTGATAAGCCGTCTGCATTGCCTTCGATTGCTCCGGAGCTGGCGGCTGTCGTGTTCAAGACCGACAAGTGGGAGGTGGACACTGCAGCGATCCGTGGTGGCGGCGTGGACGTCGGCACGGTCACGTTCCCCGGGGCGACGCACCTGACTCTACTTCGACACCCGCACGTGGCGCACGTTGCTGCTGCGATCGTCAAGCGGCTGGACGGATGACGAGGTAGCACCATCGCGCACATTGAAGCAACTCGACCGATCGATACATTATCGTCACCACCACTCGCTATCCTCACTCCAGAGCCGTCCGGTTGGCCAGCTCCTGCTGGATCTGCCGGCGGAAGACGTCGCCAGCTCTGTCCTTGACCACTTCGTCCACCTCGAGCGCGGCGTCCACGTGTTGGTTCGCTTTGCTCTGGAGCAGCAGCGCGCACGCCGTGGAGCTGCACAGCTGCACGCTTTCCAGCTTGAACATGTTGTCTGCGCCGACGTCCATGTGGACAACTTGATGGACAGCCACTGAGTAGCCAGCGTCGTCCAGCACGTTATCCACGGCGATGCCGTGGTCCTGTACGAGTCGAGCGGCAATATGCAGCGGCAACTCGGATGCGCTACGCACGAAGCGGTCCTTGGACCTGGTTAAGGGCGTGCCCAGCGTCCAGCGAACGGTGCCGCCCCATAGATGGACCAGCTCGACCAGGTGCTCCCGCGGGACCTGCGGGAAGCACGCGATGCGGCAAGTCTCGAGCTCGGCGGTGGTCCACAGCGGCATGATGAACGTCACCGTCTTGCGGGACGTCACGCGATCCATCGCATCGTAGCAGCGGCGGATTGGAGCGGCCGTTGCGATCGTCCGCGCGGTGACAACCAGCGGCCAGCTCGAGGCGTCTGCGGTCGCATCGCACAGGTAGATGGTGGACCGGAGCGCGAGGTCGTCCATGAAGCTCTCGCCCTTCTTGCCCTCCACGACGCCGCCGTCCGGTCCGACCCGACAGAAGACGCCGCACATGTCGAGAACGATCACCGGCGCGTGCTCCGCCGCACACATGTGCGCCAGCACGAAGTTCAGGAATGCGGTCTTGCCGACACCGAAGGCGCCTGTGACGAGGACCTGGCTGCGGCCGCCATCCTCGTCGTCCTCCTGGTCCAGGAACGCCGTCGCCAGCATGAGCAGCACGCGGTACGCTGGCCGCACGTACAGGCATGCGGACGCATCGGGCTCCAGCCACGTGGCGCCGTCCGTGATCTCCAGGACCTGCGGGTTGGCCACCGGCGGGCCGCCGCCGTACTCGTACGCCGACGCAGCGCTGCTCGTTTCGCCCGGCTGCTCCTCCACCGCCGGCCGCCAGCGCGTCCTCCCGGCGCGCACCGCGTCCACAAACGCGCGCACGTACTCCGGTCCGATCCGCATGGCTGCAGGCCGCGTCGTCCGCCCTGCAAGTCTTCAAGTGATCCGACCCACTCGGTGTGAATGCAGCAGCTCGGAAGTCTCAAGTGACTGCTGGCGCGATCGCCGGGTGTGTCCGCTCGCGTTCACGTCCGTCGTGCTTGCTGCGCGCAGAGAGCAGATCTAGTGGTCGTCCGCCGACTCGTCGGGCCGGCGGACGCGCTCAGCATGATCACTGGCGCGCTCCTCTCCGTCCTCACTATGGATTCACGTGGTGACATGCATGCAGTCAACACGCGTATGTCACCTGATGATGATCATAGTGGCGAGCAGCTCACTTTCCGTTAAAATGACGTGTCACTGATCACAGCATGTTAGAGTGACGTGTCACTAAAATGGACTGCTTGAACTGAGCCAGCAAGAGCCCAAAGATCCTCCGAAGGTGTCCAAACCGACGGACGGCCATGGGCTCGGCGGCGGTCCCTGCAGAGGGCGAGGCGGGCTCTTCAGCAGGCAGCAGCAGCGCCGGAGGGACTCGATGGTCGGTTGGACAGCGACAGGCCCCGCTGTCACGCCGCAACGCGGTCCTGACGCGCCTTGGCGCCTCGGAGACGCATCCGCTAGCGAGGAACGCGGTCGGCGGCTTCTCGCCTGGTGCAGACGCGCGCAGCGTGGCGGATGCTCAGCTGAAGTCGACGCAGCTCATGGAGGAGAAGCGCGAGGGAGAGGAAGCGGCAGAGCTGGTGCTGCTCGGCGACGGAGACCTCGACCCGCTTGGAGTGCTCTCGAGCGCGGCCAAGGACGTAGAGCAGAGAACCCGCGGGTCGCTAGCGGGCGACAAGAAGCGGGAGGCAGCGGCTCAAAGCGCGGGAAGCAAGCAGGACACGCTGCAGACGGTCAAGCAGCAGTGGAAGGCGCACACGGACCGTGTGATGGCCACGTACGCCGACCACACGTTCAAGATCAAGGCGGTCAGTGCTCTCGCTTCCTCTGTGACCGCCACTTAGTATGCTCACGCACTTGCTTGTGATGATGCAGAGCATGCTGGAGACCAGCGACCTCGAGCGTACGTTGGTGGTGGTGCACGACGACCGCTCGCAACCGCTGACATACCGATCCGTGCAGGTGAAATCTCGCTGGACTCGTCCCGCGGGTTCAACAGCAGTAGCAGCAGCAGCAGCAAGGGTACGGCCCAGCAAGACGAAGGGTCTTCTCTCGACGCGGTCGACGGCGTCGATGTGGTCCGCAAGGCGCGCGAGCGACTCGAGGACTTGGAGCTCAAGCAATTCCAGCAGCAGCAGGGAGGCAGCGGTGGCTCTGGCCAGGTGTCCATGTCAGCAAGTCGCCGAGGAGGCGATCGGATGTTGGAGCTGTCCCAGCGCGAGTACGTGGCGCGTGTCAAGCGCATGGAGACGCAGATGCGCGCAGCGTGGGGACGGGACCAGAAGGTGCTGGCGCTGCGTCTCGCCATCAAGTGCGTCAAGCTGCTGGGCGACACGAGCACGGCCCCACAGCTGTATCCATGCGTGTTCGTGCTCGTCTCGGACGCCCTTGACGCGTTCGGCGACCTCGTCTTCACGCGGATCAAAGCGCGCGCGTCCGAAGACGAAGCTGGACAGCCGCTGCCGCGCGCACTCGCCGACAACTTCACGGCCGCTGACGTCAATGTGCACGCCAAGGAGACGTGCCGCAACTGGTTCTACAAGACGGCCTGCATCCGCGAGCTTCTCCCGCGCATGTACGTCGTTGGATCAAAGTGGGAGGGTCAACTACACGTGTGATGCTGACATTCTGTTGGAAACCGATCGGAGGAGCAGATACATCGAGATCGCATTGCTGCCGTGCTACCGGTTCCTGTGCGACGGCGAGTACCCTCAGATCGTCGCGCGGCTCTCCAACATGATCAAGTACGGCAATCGACGATCGGTTGCTGTCAACAAGTGCTCACGACACTTTCTTTGCGTGCTCATAGAGGCATCAGTGATCCGCTCGTCGCGCTCTACGCATGGATGTACCTGGCAATCGCGAGCTCCGAGCTTCTCACCGGAAACAACGCCATCAGCGGCGCCAACGGGAACGCGACAAGCGCTGGCGTTGTCGTGGGCAGCCTCTCCGACTTCTTCTTCACGTTCCACCAGTTCCGGACGACGCGCAACCAGCTGGACAAGTACTTGTCGTCGCAGAACATGTCAATCGACGACTACCTGGGTCTTCAGTCGCCCGCTGTCGAGTGGCTCATGCAGTCCGCCGCCGCCAACGCCGCCAACACGTCGTCAGCCTCGACTTTCTCGTTGCTGATGCACGGCAAACTGCCTCCGAACACCAAGCGCGTGGCGTTCGAGCAGCTGTTGGACCAGTTCGCAAACTACTCGCAGTGCGCCATGGTGCTCCAGCATCTATGTGAACGCTTCGACGCGTCTGAATGCTACGCGGACGACCCGTCGCGTCTGCTCGCGCTCATCCAGAGCTCGCACGCGTCCCCGGCATTCCCACACAGTCATCTGTACAGCGTGCTCGCGCTCCAGCTCAGCAACTGTGACGCGTTCCTGTCGGCAACCGGAGGGGAGCACGATTCACAAAACCGAGAGCAGCAGCAGTACCAGGAGCGACTGGTGTTCCTCAACGAGCTGTGGGACTCAGTGACAACCAAAAGCGACCGAGTCGTGGGCGGCGACCGCGAGCTGGAGATGTACATGGAGTGCGCGGCCGCGACGATGAAGCTCGTTGTCGTCCACTACTCGCCTCGAGAGGCGCTGCTGCTCCTCCGCGACGTTGTTCGGCACGTCAACGCGGCGACGCAGCAGGAGCTGACCCCACGCGCCTTCAATATGCTTGGTGCACTGATCGAGAATGTCGTGGTCGGTGCGCAACGTCGGTTCGCCTTCTTCCGCAAGATCGTGCCTTCGAGCGAGTTCCTCTCGCTCCTTGGCATGTTCGGTCGCGACGCGAGTGTGAGCGTCGCGCGTCAAGTGCTGCGGGCGTTTGTGCGCAGTGGAGACAGCTCTAACCCGAGCGGCGGCTCGATCCCACCTGCCGTGCGTGACGAAACACGCCAGCAACGACTTGCAGTGATCGGCCCCGAAGCCGCGGTCGCCCACACGCTGTTCGTGCTGTGTTGCCGTGTCCACGACGCACTCGACTCTCTGCATGCCACGCTCGCAGCTCGAGAAGACGCTGCGCGCGACATCTGCGCCTTCATCTTCCGTCTCGGGACTGATCATGATGATCAGTCGGAAGGAAGTGGGCGAGCTCGGGAACAGGAGCAGAGCGCGCTGCTGGAGTTGTTCGTCGACTGCCGCCGCGCGTTCTACAAGCTCGAGCGCGTCCAAGCAGCCCTTGTGACCCGCGTGTTGGCACTTGCTGTGAACATTCATCATGACGCGCAGCGCATGCAGCGGAAGCGCGGGGGGAAGGCGCGCGAGCTACTCAAGTCTTGCCTCGCGTATGCTCACATCACGATTCCGTCGATCGCGGCGCCGTCTAGTGTGCTGGCAACTCCGCTCGTCCACCTGCAGCACGACGTGCAGAAGCAGCCATGGTTGATGAAGCTCGAGCTGCTCGTCCAGACAGCGAATGTGGCCCTGATCGCAGGCTGTCTGCCGCAGCTGGACGCGGGCGTCAAGGCGACGATCGTGGCGATCGCTGAGTTGAGTCTGGAGCGCGATGTGCTCGCCCTGGCGAGGGCGAACCAGTGGCGCTCCGACATGGACGACCAGGATGCAAGCGCTGCTTCTGTTACTGGATTCCAGCGCGCGCTTGACGAGCTAACCGGCTTGATCACATCCTTTGTGAGCCTGCTCATTTACACGCCGTCACTGACGGATGACGATGCGTTCTACTTCGTCCGCGCGTCGCGGAAGGCTGCGCTGGAGCGGCTCTTAGTCATCCCCGCGAAGGAGACGATGCTATCACACCAGCAGCTTCGTGAAGCTGTAGCGGTGGCGTCGGCACGCGTGCGCATCCATCTCGCACTGCTACAGCTCTTGGCGTTCTGGGGGCAGCGCAAACTACCACCGATGCTGGGCCAAGACGATCACGAGGCAGTGAAGATGACAATCGAGGCCAACGACGTCTTGTACGGAGGCTATCCCGAGTTCCAGCGGCAAGTAACAGTTGAGTTCAGCTCGACCATCGACGCATGCGTCCGTGAGATCGAAGCCGTTGGTGCTATCGGCGAGCGCAGCGGGGGTGACAACGACGACAGCAGGCGATCAGCAGTGGTGACGGCCGTGCAGGTGGAGCTGATGCTGGACTTTGTCAACCTGGCCACGCCTGTGCTCGAGTACGAGCCGACGGTCGCTGCGAGTGACGTAGCAGCGAGTGGCCAAGGGAGTCTTGACGTTGTTGGTGAAGGAGACGAAGGCGTACGTCGCCGGCAGCGGTCAAGTGGAGCGCGGAGTGGGGCGGTGCTGATCCGCAAGTGCTGGCAGTTCGTAAACGCACGGCTTAGCACACTGGAAGAGATGCAAAGCAGTGCCAGCGATGTCAGCGGACGGAAGGAAGCGGCGCTGAAGAGGGAAGGGAGCACGCCAGACACTAACAGGGGGACAAGCACGTGGTTGACGCGGTATCGCGACACCACGCGTGAGTTCATGGCGCAGTTTGCGGCGGAGAAGCGCAAGCAACTGGACGCTTCAGTCGCTGCGACCCACGCCGTTCAGCTGCTGATCGATACGCTGTAACTCTACCCTGTGTTGGGACGTCGGCGTGTTTGGTGCCTGGGGCGATCGCCCCGAGTTTATTGCTAGTTTATTCGATTGCGGCCTCCACAAGTTGTTCTCTTGCATGCTCCGACCGGTCGTTCTCTTCGTCGCGGGGCTCACTTCTTGCCGCCCTTCTTGCCGCCCTTCTTCTTGTCGGCCGGCGCCTCCTTCTCGACCTTCTTCTCGACCTTCTTCTCCTCCTTCCGCTCGACGGCTCCCTTCTTGCCAGGCATGGTGTTGAGCTGCGACTTGGTCGCTTGGAGCGAGACGGACTGGAAGGCTTGAGTGTTGCAGGCCTTGATGAAAGGACAATGAGCGACTTTCAGACTGCCTCAGAGGCGCCGGATGGCGTTCGCTTGAGGCTGCAAGACTTCCGTTGTCGTCCATTCACCGCCGTCTCGTTCCATGAGAGCAGAGCGAGCAGAGCGTACGTGAAGGCACCAGAGGACTGCTGCATCTAAAACAGTCGCGTCGCCGAACAAGAGAAACCACGGCCAGCGAGCAGTTGAGGAAGCACCCGCGGCTTTGGCTCCGTTCTGCGCGCGCAGCGCAACGGGAAAACGGCACCGACAAGCGCGACGTCGCCATAAACACGCTTGGGGAAAGATATCGTGCGAACGGTCTGTCCGAGGGAAGAGAAGCGTGAAGGAAGGCAGCAAGGAAGGCATCGAGCCGTTGGCGGCGGGGCGTTGGCACCAGTGACGCCCGCGTTCGCCAATTTTCGGCATGCATTTGGCGAGTGAGGTATACAAAACACACATGAAACCAATCGTCACATTTCAAACGTCGCCGGCCAAAAAAACTCGAAGCATCGTTTTTTTTTCGAACGCCGCTTCGTACCGTAAGTTGAAGTACCCGATGTAACGGATCCCTTTACAGGGACACAAACATCGCTATACAAGAGTTTCGATCTCTGTACAAGAGCTTCGATCTCTGTACAAGAGCGAAAATGGTCGTTATCAGATCCCGAGTGTGCTGAGCTTTCCAACGAGTCGCGCATGGCTTCAAGGGTCTCTTCGGCCGTTGATCTCACTGCGATGCCCCCTCAGCACAGAGACCCCACAACAACAGCTGAGCAGCGCGAGCGGTCGCGTCTCTTGCTCGTTTGCCCGCATCTTTGGGAGTCTCCTGGCTGCACAGAAGAGCGGAGAAACCCTGAAGCGACGCCGGCGTTGACATGCAGCCGGAGAGAATGTTCTCACTGAGTGCTGGCGAGGGCGAGCAGCGTGGTTTCCTTTCGTCCAAGCGATTCGGAGCTCCGCTCCTGCTATCCCATTCCACAACTCGCATCGGAGTGACCCAGTCCAGTCCAGCAGACCGTCCAAGCTAGCAGCCATGCCGCCGAAGAAGGGAGAGAAGAAGGCCGCCGACAAGAAGGTCGAGAAGGAGGGTGCGTTCCCAAAGCCTGCGTCCTCGTTGTTACTATCGCGTCGATGAACGATCGCTTGACTCACTCGCTTCTGTCTCGATGGTTCAGCTCCGGCCGAGACCAAGAAGGGCGGCAAGAAGGGCGGCAAGAAGTAACCGAGCCAACGAAGACTGGTGAGGACGTTGGGCTCGCCTGGCGTCCTGATTCAAGCCTATGACGCTCCATGAAGAGATGCCACAACCTATCAAATCCAAATAAACACCCTCTTTGATGGAGTGACGCACCGAGACTGATGACGTTCGCTTTCGTCCCGATCGCCTCCCAACCAAGGGTAACAATACCAAGCGCTCGTCACTCGCACCATCATCACTCAACTCAAAATAGCACTTCTTGTGCGCGTGCCCTGGGCTCGACGATGTTGTCATCGTGAGCGACGGAGTCGTAGAAGCCATCGGGATGCCACACCCCCCCGCTCCACTTCACCACCTCTTCGGGGACAGACAGCCCGCTGACTTCCAGCTCTCGCTGTACCCGATCGAGCCCATTGCGCCACCATCTCGACCGACTCGCCGTAGCGGTGGAGCCCCATCGGGTGCTGCCTCCAACGGGAATGAGGGGTCTTCGGCATTCTCTCTGTCCAATGCAAGGCGGCGATCTGTCGTGGGGATTGCTGGTGGAGCGCGAAAGCTGCAACTCCCTTCCCCAAGCGGCTACAACGGGAATGAAGGTTTCGGGTCCAGCTGGAGTGCGGCTGACAGACTGTCTGAGCCCGTACCGTTCGATCCCTTCACTGGGGTAGACTGCGCACACATCATCATGCAGCCGCCTTCGAGCAACCAACACGCCCGTCGTGACGACGTGACCGTGATCGCTTTCCGACGCTGGGTAACCAAGCACTTCCCGGCGGTCGTGCAGTCGTTCGAGGCGCTCCAAGCAATTCAAAAGCGGCGAAGGCGGAGACAACCATTCGTCCCTCCTCATCTCCAAGTTGATCAGCCACTGACCAACACTTGCCAGCGCAAGTCTCGAAGTCAATGCAACGAAGAGGGCAGTGATGATCGGTCAACTGCTTCCAAAATTCAGTCCGATGACGATGTGATCCCCGCCAAAGATCCCAATGGCGGCGACGACGATGACGAAAGCGAAGGAGAAGGAGAAGCATCGTTGGATGGGCTGACAACGGATAGAAAGACTCTCCGCCAAGCACGGGACGATGCTTGGGCACTGCTGTTCGAGCACGCGAGGCTTATCGCGCTCGCACCAGAGGACGAATTTGTGATACAGGGCTGCACTCGTGCGGGCGATATTTTCTTTGTCTTGACAGGAGTGTGCGACCTGTCATTTCGCCCCGACTTCCTGCCCGTGCTATTGGCCGAGAAGGAGCGTGACCGTCGACGGCAGCAGCAACAGCAGCAGCAGTCGATCGAGTCGCAAGATCGACCCAATTCTCCAGTGTCACCTCAATCGCCGACGAAAAAGCAGTGCTTGCCGCGCCACGACAGCCCAGAAGGGAGGCGCATGGAACGCCGGTTATCGCTAACTTGTCTATCGAGGGACGACGTGCGGCGCGTTGAGGAAACGGCGCTGCACATTCGCTCACTGACGCCCGGAGACTTCTTCGGGCTCGATGCAGCACTGTTCCAGTTCGCGTACCATCTCGTGACGGCGACATCACGCGGCGCTCGCCAACGGAATCCCCTGGGCGTCACCGTGCCGGCGCTCATGCACGTCCTGCGCGTGCCGAGCGCGGTGCTCCAGCGAATGCGCAAGATCACGCGCGACGCTATCGAGCGCGCGCACGTCGACCACAGTACCAGTGTGTCATCCGGCAGTGTCCGACTCCCTCAATCGACTGAGATCCCGTCCAAACCTGCCGCTCCTGAACCCTCCAACGCGTTCCCGTATCGATTCGACTCCGAGACGGTCGCGTTCCTGCGAGAGACGTTCCTGTTTGCTACCATGAGCGAAGCGCGACTGCAGTTCCTGGCCGCGCACATGCGTCCCCACCGCGTGCGCAAACACGAATTCCTCTTCACGACCGGCCAGCGGGTGTCCGTGTTCCTTGTGCGCAGCGGTCAGCTCACGCTCTGCGCGTCCGAGGCTGTACGGACAGTGGGTCCGCTCAACGATGATCCAGGATATCGCTCACGCGACGGTCACGTGGGAACCGGTCCAGGTTGCACCTCCGACACCGTCAAGACCGCTCCCAGCCGACGATACGCGGACAACATCGGCAAGGGTTCCAAGACACCAACAGCGACGGTGGTCGAGTCGGAGACGCGCACGGTCGAGCTCGAGATCCTCCAGGCCCACGATACCGCCGGATTGCTCGAGGTTTGCCTGCTGCAGGAATCGTTCACGCGCTACTGCATCGCCACGACGAGCGACGTGCGCGTCTTCGTCGTGTCCCCAGTGGCACTGCTGGCGGCACTCGCTCAAGAGTCGGCGAGTGCTTCGCTGGTGGCTGATCTACTGCTACGCCGCCACGCCTGGTACTCGCTTCGACTCTTCACGTCGCGCAACCAACACAACCCACAGCGCGAGTTCAAGCTGTCCCTCGGTGCGCAGCAGCGACGCAGCCCCCTCCCGTGCTCGCGCTGCGGCTGGACAGGACACTCGTCCACGTCTTCTATTTGCCTGCGCGCGGAGTCACTGCGGGCTGCGATCGCGAATCGCCCTTTGACATCTCCAGGAAGTGCCGATGGAGATGGCGGGGTGGTCTGCACTCCACCAGCCGATGATGTGGCCGGTAGCGAAGCCCCATTTGGTGCGGATGCGACGACACCAATCGTCAAGCAGCGCGGTCGTGGTCGGCTATTTCGCAGTGTGCAACTCGCAGCCATGGCTGTACTCCCGCTTCAGAACCCCAAGGCACCGACAACAGATAGGGTCACATCACCCGAGGTGTCGTCATCGCCGTCGTCGTCGTCGTGGTTGGATAGAGAGTCTGACGCTCCAGGGGACAGCAAAGTCAATGTGGCCGCGGCTTTATCAGTCGAGCGACGAGAACAGCGGCTTGAGCAGTCGCGGCAACGCCTCGATGACGCGCTTCAATCAGCCGACATGAATGGGAACGGCAGCTCTAGGGCAACAACAGCCCCGAGCAGTGGAAGTCACCCAATTCCTCTCCAGACCGTTCGAGGAAGCCCAAGAGCGCCAACGCGACGACTTGGAACACAACTATCTCCTCGCCGACCACATCGAAGGACGCGGTAGCCTTGGCTGTGTGAATACGTGTCAGTTGTCACCTCCAAGACATTACCCATCACTTCACACCGCACACCGCCGCGATATAATCCAAGCGCCACACCTTGTTAGCGTCCCACTTGATGTTGTGAACTCCACCTGATCACCTCCGTCGCCGCTTCTGGCTGCTGCCGCCGCTGCTCCGCTTGCCGCTCTTGCTTTTGGGGGCGGAGCCCGACGCTTCCACCTCCACCAGGCCGGACTTGCGCTTCTTCGACTTGCCAGACGACTTGGACTTCTTTGGTTGCGCCACCTTGAGTGGCTCGAACACACTCTGGCCCAAGCCGAAGTGCTTCTCGTCCTGGTAGTCACGGTCTTGGAACACATGGCCATGCCTCTTGACTGCGTGCTGCACGATCGGGATTGCCGGCAAGTACAACAACTCGTTATCGATTGGCGGCAGTGCTGGCGCTGGATGTGCGGCGTGAAGCGAAAGCTCGGCACTTCCGCCTTCAAACGTCGTGCTGTTCTCGAGTTCGTTTTTGAAGAGGTCGATGGGCTCCTTGCTCTCGCTCAGAGCGCGCTCGAACTCCTTGTCGGCGCGCTCATGCTCGCGTGCGTCCTCAACATCGAACGCCTTGAGATGGGGCTCGTTGTCTGTGATCAGCCGAAAGCCCGCGGGGTACATGGAGCCGGGCCAGGTCGTTGTGAACGTTTCCTCGAACACATACAGCGCGCCGGTCGCCGACGCCGTGAGGAGACTGTCGCGATGTGTGTCCCACGCCAGCGCGTTCACTCCGTCCTTGACACCACTGTTGTGCTGGACTCTGCCCGTCGATCGGTCCCAAGTGTACAATCCGTTCTCGCCAACGTGACGGTGGCGCACGACCGGGACACCGATGGCGAATTTCTCGTCGCCCGTGAAGCTGCAGAGTGCCCACGGCGCGCGGACTGCGCCTGTCGAACGGAGCCACTTCTCCGCCAACGACACACGGTCTCCCCCGTTCGCTGCAGTGGATTTCGTGATGCTGAACTCGTGGATGCCCTTGGAACTGGTGATCAGCAGCGCCGTCTCCGCGCGACTGACGGCCATGTCGAGGTACTGGATGAGCACGTTCAGCTCCACCTTGTGTAGGCATTCGAAGGTGCTGGCGTCCAGCACGGCGACCGTCGCCTTGGTCGTGGAGGCGTAGATGAGCTCACCTGATGCGCCGTACCGCGCGTCGACGATCAGTGACGGGTGCCGCGAGTTGCTCGGGATCGAGATGGTGAGCGACGCGTTCTCAAGCGGGATGGCGCTCAGCCGCACGCGCTTTCTCGTCGCCAAGTTGATCAACACGGGCATGGCATTGTACGAGCACACGATGGCCAGTGCCGGGTCGCTCGGGTGCACGCTGATGCAGTTGATGATGGCATCAAAGTTGTACGTGGCCACTAGCGTCGACGCCTCCACGTCCCAGACACACAGGATGCCCTTGCGCGTCGCCTTCTCCTCGCAGCCGGCCAAGACCCAGCGCGAGTCGCACGACCAGGCGCACTGCGTCACGACCTTGAGCCCACTCCGCACGCGTCGCAAGTCGGTCACCGACAGCGCGACAGTCTGTTCCTCGTCGGTCTCCCCGGTCTGCTCCGCGGCCGGCACCGCGGTGACCGGGGCCAGCTGCTCGTCGTCCTCCTCCGTGCTGGCGTCTCCCTCTTCCACGGACGCCGTGTCTTCGTCGTCAGCCTCCACGGACGCGTCGTCGTTTCCCGTCGAGTACTCGTTCGTGTCGGCGTCCTCGTCGTCCTCGGCGTCTTCTTCCTCTTCCTCCTCCTCCTCCTCCTCCTCCTCCTCCTCCTCCGCGGTCTTGTGCTCGCCCTTCCGTGAACGATCGTCAGCAGCCTCCGCCTCGGTCTCCGCGCTCCCACTGCCGTCCGCTTGCTCATCCGCCGTGGTGCTGCCCGCGTCCGCGCCGGGCTCCTCCGGCACGACGATCGACGTCGGGTCCAGCTCCCGCGTGATGACTCGCAGCGACACGTTGTCCCAAATGCTGACGCGCCCGTCGCGCTCACCCACCGCGAACAGCGTCTGCCGCCGGTTGAACGCTACGCAGTGCGCCTGCTGCGCGTCCTCGAGGCACTCCCAGCGCGCGCGCTCGCGCGACAGCAGGTGCTTCTGCAGGAAGTCGCCGTCTTCCTCCTCCTCCTCCTCCTCCTCCGCTCTCTCCTCCTCTCGTGGCTCCTCCGGCGCGTCATCCGCCGCTGATCCGCCTTCTGCTTGGCCTGGCGCGTCGGGAGAGCTGGCACCGTCGCCCTCGTTCGACGTACTGATCGTCGCCGGAGCGCCGCCGCTGTCCCCTCCGCCGCCCTCACTCTTCTCGCTGCGCTCGCCCGCCTCGACCCCATCCGCCGCTGCGGGGACCAGCGCAAGCGGCGCGTGGCGCAGCGCCTCTAGCCGCCTGTGCGCCAGCTTCTCGCGCTCGCGCGCCTCCTCCTGCCGCACGAGCCGCCGCAGCACGGCGTTCCACATGTCGCCCGGCATGTTGCCTCGTGGACAGTTAATCTGGTGTTTGTTGTGTCGTCCCCTAATTTAGGAGCCCAGCAAATTCAATTCGGGGACAATGTCCCCGAATTACTGCGTGACAGTGGTACTGGACTCGACAAAAAAACTCTGCTCCCACTCGCGGGGTGTCCCCCGATTACTCAACGGTGAACTTGTTCTATCGGTTATGAACGGAGAATTTGATAATGAAGTGGACAGGTTTATATAAAATAATACTCGAAATCAGATGATACAGGATGTCTCTCAAATGCTGGGCGTACTTTTTCGTCGAACGGAGAACGCCATTCTCACACGATTATAATTGATGTAACCACAAAACAAACATGGAGCACACGATGCGAGTGCTGCTGCTGCTGCTGCTCGTGGTGTGCGCGCTGCTGGGCGCCGTCAGCGCCGCCGTCGCTGCGGGTGCTGGGGAGTCGGTCGCTAGTGTCGAGGGCGAGCACAAGCCGTCGTTCCTGGACTTCTCCGTGGAGGACCTGGGCGGCAACGAGGTGCCGCTGTCGGCGTTCGCGGAGTACCCCGTCATCCTCGTGGTCAACGTCGCGAGCGCGTGCGGGTACACGGACCAGAACTACCGCGAGCTGCAGGCGCTGTACGAGAAGCACCACGACGCCGGCTTCACGGTGCTCGCGTTCCCGTGCAACCAGTTCGCGCGGCAGGAGCCCGGCACGCCGAGCGAGATCCTGCAGTTCGTCCAGGACACGTACCACGTCGCCTTCCCGGTCTTCAGCAAGGTGCGTGCGTTTCTCTCTCTCTCTCTTGGCGCTCGCCTAGGTCGCAGACAGCTTCAGCGCGTCGCTAACGACAGATTCACTTGGTCGAACAGGTGGACGTGAACGGCGAGGACGCGCACCCGCTGTTCAAGTTCCTCACGTCGGCGCTCCCAGGGTTCCTCACGAACGACATCAAGTGGAACTTTTCCAAGTTCCTGGTCGTCGACCACGCGCCGTTCAAGCGCTACGGCACGTCCACGTCCCCGTTCGAGATCGAGAGCGACATCGTCGCGGCGCTCGAGGCTTCCAACTCCAAGCGCGCCACCACCGCGGCCGAGCGCCACTCGGACGACCTGTAGACAGACATCAAACGGTTGTGTCCAGTATCATGTGCCGCGTCCAGCACGTTTCGAGTCGTAACCTTGTGAATACAAGACATTTTCCACCGGACAGCATTCCGTGTGCGCCACCTCATTTCAACCGCGATTTTGACAAGCGAAAAGATCGCTTCCAGATCTTCTTCTTCTTCAACCTGGACAGGTGGGTGACTGGGCTCATGGGGCGGGCGAAGCGCGTGGTGCTCGTGACGGGCGGCTCTGGGCTCGTGGGGAAGGCGCTGGAGGCGGAGGTGGCGGCGCGGGCGACCGGTGATGGTGACGATGACGACTGGCACTTCGTGGGCTCCAAGGACGCGGATCTGCGCGAGATGGCGCAGGCCGAGGCGCTGTTCGCGCGCGTGCGGCCGACGCACGTGCTGCACCTGGCGGCCAAGGTCGGCGGGCTGTACAGCAATATGGCGCGCAAGGTGGACTTCCTGCGCGAGAACCTGGCCATCAACGACGCCGTGCTGCGCTGCTGCCAGCGGTTCGGCGTGCGCAAGCTCGTGAGCTGCTTGTCCACGTGCGTCTTCCCGGACGCCACGAGCTACCCGATCGACGAGAGCATGCTGCACAACGGGCGGCCGCACGCGTCGAACGAGGGCTACGCCATGGCCAAGCGGCTGATCGACACCATGAACCGGTGCTACGCCGACCAGTTCGGCTCGTGCTTCACGTCCGTCATCCCGACCAACATCTACGGGCCGCACGACAACTTCAGCATCGCCGACGGCCATGTCATCCCGGGGCTCATCCACAAGTGCCACCTCGCCAAGCAGGCGGCGCAGCCGTTCACGGTCTGGGGCTCGGGTGCGCCGCGCCGGCAGTTCATCTTCAGCCGCGACGTCGCGCGGCTGCTCCTGTGGACGCTCGACCATTACGACTCGGTCGAGCCGCTCATCTTGTCGGTGGACGAGCAGGACGAAGTGTCGATCCGCGACGTTGCGCTGCAGATCGCGGCCGCCATACGCTTCGAGGGAGACGTTGTCTTCGACGCCGGCAAGGCTGACGGCCAATTCAAGAAAACGGCCAGCAACGCCAAGCTGCGGCGACTCGTTCCGGAGTTCGCCTTCACGCCCATCGCCGACGGTCTGCGCGAGACGGTCGACTGGTTCGAGGCAAACTACGACACGGCGCGCAAGTAAACCAACCACCTTACCTCACATGAATGCACTTGTGGTTCAACGAGTTGTTCAATTCCTGGTGTAATCCTTCCGAACGCGTCACAACGCCGACTGCTGGAAGCGAGCGGCGGTTTCGTCCGCGGTTCACTCGATGAACTCGGCGCCGATGCTCCAGGCGATGAAGGCGTACACCTCGGACGTCTCCTGGATGATCTTGGTCGTCGGCTTACCGGCGCCGTGGCCCGACTTGGTGTCGATACGGATCACCAGCGGGTTCTCCTGAGACGGCGATGACCCGAGCTGGTGCTGCAGCTCCGCGATCAGCTTGTAGGAGTGCAGCGGCACGACGCGATCATCGTGGTCGCCAGTCGTGAGGAGCACAGACGGAAAGCCGCCGCGCTCCGCCAGCTTCTTGATCTTCTCGCTGTCCGCGTGGGGCACATTGTGCAGCGGCGAGTACGTGAGAAGGTACTTGAAGTCCTCCGCGACATCCGGGTCGCCGTAGTCCGAGCGCCACGCGTGGCCGATCGTGAACTTGTGGAAGCGCAGCATGTCCATGACACCCACCGCGCCAACAGCACAGCGGTACAGATCAGGACGCTGGTTGATGCTCGCAGCAACCAGGAGACCGCCATTGGATCCGCCGTGAATCGCGATCTTTTCCGCGTTCGTGTAGCCCTCGCGGATCAGGTACTCGGCCGCGCCATGGAAGTCGTCGAAGACGTTCTGCTTCTTGAAGAGCATGCCGTCCTGGTGCCACTGCTCGCCGTACTCACCGCCACCACGAAGGTTTGGAAGCGCGAGGATGCCCCCAAAGTGCTGGACAAATACCAGGCGTGCGACACTGAACGCCGGCGTGAGCGAGATGTTGAACCCACCGTATCCGTACAGGTACACGGGCTGCTCTCCGTCCAGTTGGGCGGCCTTGCGCTTGACGATGAACATCGGGATCTTGGTGCCATCCTTTGACGGGTAAAACACCTGCTTGGCTTCAAACAGCTCGGGATCAAAGCCCTTGACCGTTGTCTGCCGGAAAAGCGTCGTGCGAGGCAGGTTCTCCGACAGATCGACACGGTAGATCGAGCCAGGATAAAGGAACGAAATGAAGTGGTAGAACAGCTCCGACTCGGTCCGCTTGCTCGACACGCCGACCGTGCCGACGCTCGGCAGCTCCAGTTCATACTGGAATTCACCCTCGAGGTTGTAGACATGGAGAACGTGACGAACGTCCTTCATGAGCTGCACAACCAGCTTGCCGCCGGCCACGGGGTGCACGCCTTCGATCACGATGTTGTCCGGTTGCTCCGGGATGACCTCTTCCCACACAGCCGAGCCGTCAAACGAGCTGATGTTCGTGCGAACGATGCGCTCGCGAGGAGCTTCCGCGTTCGTCTTGAAGAAGAACTGGTCACCTTCGTTGAGGATGTAGGAGAACGCGGACTCCATGTCGTCCACAAGCTTTTTGACCGGGAGAATCTCGTCCTTGCCGGCACTTGCCAGGAACGCGTCGAAGTTGCTCAGATCCGCGAGGTGGATCATGTTGGCGTTCTTGCAGCCATCTTGGACATAGAGCAGCAGCGTCTTGCCGTCATCCGACACCTCCGCGGTGACCGTGTACGACGGCTCCGCCGGGTACGCATAGACGAGCTTGTCCTCCGACTGTGGCGTGTGCAGACGATGGTACCACAGTTGATGGTTCAGGTTGCTGTCCGTCTCCGTGCCGCGCTTCGACTCTTCATCGTCGTGCGCCGCGTCCGCGACCTTTTCGGGCGGCGGGTAGCGCGAGTAGAAGAAGCCCTTGTCGTCGTGCGTCCACGCAATGGACGAGAACTTGACCCACTCAACGGCGTCATCGAGCGTCTTGCGGTCGCGGACAGACAGCACTTTGATGGTCTGCCAGTCCGAGCCGCCGCGGGAGATGCCGTGCGCGAAGAACAGCTGCCCGTCGTCCAGCTTGGCCTCCGAGAAGGCGCGGCTCGAGAGCGCGGCCGTCCCGTCTGTGGACAAGAGGTTCGGGTCCAGCAGCACCTGCGGGTCGGCCTCAAGCGAGTCCTGCACGTACAACACGCTCTGGTTCTGCAGGCCGTCGTTCTTGTAGTAAAAGTACTTGCCGCCGTACTTGCGCGGCGCCGAGAACTTCTCGTAATTGAACCACTCCGTCACACGCTGCTTGGTCGCCTCCACGGACGGGATCTGGTCCAGCACGCGCTGCGTCACGGCGTTCTGCGCGTCCACGAATGCGCGCGTCTCGGGTGTGTCCGGGTCCTCCAGCCAGCGGTACGGGTCCGCCACCTGCACGCCGTGCAGGTCCTCCACTAGCTCTCCGCGGCGCACCGCCGGGTACGCCAGCCGCTGCGCCAGCCGCCCCGCCTTGCCCTTGATCGCGCTCGCCATCGCTGACACCTTCGCCTTGCCCTTTCTTGTCTTGCTTCTCGCCTTCTTCTTGCCAAACGGAAAGTGGCTTTGCCCCAAGAAAGTGCGGGATCTCGAGCTGCTTCAACTCGGCGTGTGATTGGGGGATTTGAGGATTGTTTCAGCGAATGAAAAGGTGTATCGTACCCGTGGCGCCATTTGATGCTGCTTGATTGGAGGGAATAAAAGGCATTAACGACCAATAGACAGTGGCTTGAAAGCTGATGAGCAAGCCTCCGAAGTGAAAATAATAGTGTCCACCACATGACATCAACCTCGTTTCCATCCAAAATGAATAAACACCTCGTTATATTGGGTCCAACGACGAAAATAACGAAAAGCGCGCGAAAAGCAGGTCGGTCTCGCGCCAAGAAGCCCGGCTGCAACGACAGCAACGACGGCAACGACGGGATCAGGCGCGGCTTCCCTGGCCGTCTCTGGCTAATTTTACGCGCGAATGGCGAGTCAGGACGCGCGTGCGAGCGGCGGCCAGAACGCTCGTGCCGGTCCGAGCGCCGCCGAGTCCTTCGCGGTCGCGGCGCTTGCTGCGCAGCCCAAGGCGTCGGCGTCGACCGCCAGCATGAGCAGCGGGAAGCGGCCGGCCAGCGGCGGGCCCGGGCTGCCGCAGCGGTCCGCGGAGGAGCTGCGCCGCAACGGGCTCAACATGGAGCGCATGATCAAGAAGAACGTGCTGGCGGCGTCGCGCCCGGGCGGCATGAAGCGCGGGCTCGCCGTCGTCGAGTACTTCAAGAACAAGAAGAGCAAGGAGCAGCAGCAAGACGCCGGTGGTGCTGCCACCAGCAGTGGCAACGGCAGCGCCGAGGACGCCGACGAGCGTATTGCGAAGCGGAGACGGATGCTGCTGGGGGTGGAGGCTTCAGCGCCTTCAGACGCCGCCGTAGGCACAGCCAGTAGTGCACCAGGTGCGGCGCCGAGGAGCGCAATGTCCCCGGCACGTCGGCCGAACCCGAGCGCGATCGCCGCCAGCGACTCGCTGGCGGCGCTCATGGCCAGTCCGCAGCGTCCCCAGCACTACCGCGGCAACCCGTTGCACCTCGCAAGCCCAGCGCGGGCCCGCGCGGCCGTGGCGATCAACGTGTCGAGTCCGTCGAGGCCCCCGCGCGCTGCCCACGGCATGACGAGTCCGATCCGAGCGATCCGCAACGGGACGATGGCGAGCCCGATGCGCCGACCAGGCCAGTTCCTCACGAGTCCGATGCGGCCGCACCGCACGGCGGCGTCGCCCAGAAAGCCGCTGTTCCAGGACGACGAGGAAGCTCCTTCCACCTCCAATACCGCGGCGACGCCAGCGGCGTCAGGCAATGCAATCCCTGCATCCGCTCGGCCCCAGCGTCTATCAGCGTCTGCCCCGATGCTCGAGTCGGCGCTGGATCAGATCGAACGCAGTGCGGCGCTCGCAAGGCCGTCGACGACCACTTCGGCGAGCTCGTCCAAGTCGCCGTTCCACTCGTTCCAGTCCAAGTTCGCTCAGAAACCCCGACAAGGCTCCTCGGTTCTCCTGTCTCCAGCAACCGAGGCATCTGCCGCGCAAAGTGAGGCCCGAACTGGACCCTCCGTGATAGACTTGTCCTCTCCGAGAACCAGCGAGCAAGCCGTGGTGGCGACTGAGACGACTCAGCGAGAGCAAGTCCAACAGCAGCCAGCCCGAGAGGTCAAGTCAGCTCGCTCGTTGTTCGCCAAGCGCAGCACCATCGCGAACCGCTCCATGTGCTTCTCGACCGAACGCGTCGCCAGCTCGCTGGACGTGAGTCCTGATGGAGAGATCGTCGTGGTGGGCTTTACGGACGGGTCCGTGCGACTCTATGAAATGGACAGCAACGTTCCGAGCGATCGGCACGGTTATCTGCTCGGCCACATCGACGAAGAGTCCAATCAAGGAACTGGCAACGTCAACCTGCGCGTCAAGATCACGCCGGATGGACGCTACATCTTTGTCGGCTGCCGCACGGGGCCTCGGGTCGTGATGAGTGTCAACTTGGACCACTACCGCAACGAGAAAGGTGCGAAGAGGCAATTGCAACGCTGGATGGTGGAGTTGCGGTTGGACTCATCATGCTATTCTGTTCGGCTGATGCTTGGCAGATGACGTTGAGGACGACTTCGAGCAGTTCCAAAAGTCGTTCCTGTCGGACACCAAAGTTCGGGTACGTCTGGCCTTTGTGATGGCGACGGCATCACTGCGCACTTGCCTAATCCTCCGATTCGTCTTCCGCCAGGGTTTTGCGGACGCGACCAACGTCATTACTCCCGCTGGAGTCAAGTCTCCTGACAGGTGAGCGCTCTAAGCACTGCCATACCTGGTGGTGCTGCCGCCTGCTCACTCACGTGTTGTTGGCTCGAGCAGACACAGCTACTACCTGCTCTTCGGTCTAGGCGTGGGCACGCTTCGCATGTGGCAGTTCGTGGAGGGCGAGTCAGAGCCCGAGTGGAACTACCTGCACGCGATCGTGTCGGGCGGGAACACTGCGCATGTCGCGGCATTCATCGCTCCACCAATGCTGCCGGACCAAGAGACGAGCGGGGAGCTGTCGGTCGCGTGCATCGTCGAAGACCGGAACCTGCGTGTGTGGTCGCTGGAATACAGTGAAGACGACAGAAGCGGGGAGGGCGAGGAGAAAGCCAAGGCGGGGAACAGCGCGTCGTCACAACTGGGGACTCACGCTCCGAAGTCGCACTTTGATGTCCCGAACACCAAGGACCTGATCGCCGTGTACGGGAGCTACGCGTACGGCATCTCGTACGGCGAAGCGTACCGGTTCCGTGTCCCTCTGACCGCTGACGCGGTGAGCGGGACGTCTCGTCAGTCGTTCGAGATGGAGAAATTCGACACCGGTGGCAGCGGCAAGTCGCGGCGGTCCAAGACGATTCTGGAGAGTGCGTTCGCGAGCGATGATGGCCAGGTGATTGTCGCCGTGTCGACGGAGGGAGTCTTTTACTACTCGAACACACTGTCTTCCGACGCCAAGGTGACGCCGAAACTCCGGATCATCGGCAAGAACTCGTCGCTCAACCAGCAGTTCAAGACGCCCATGAAGGTGTATATCCCGATGGCGAAGTCTGGCACTAGCTCCAGTACTCCTCGCGACGAACTCAAGTCGATGATGGCGGTCGTGTGCAATCCAAGCGACGACGACGACGATGATGATGAAGGCTTCTTCAACGTCGACCCGACCGAGGTATTTGCCGCGCGGTGGATGGTGCCAAGCCGTGGTGCAGACTGCTGGGTGTGCGGTGTACGTAACACCTGCCACTGGCAGACGCCGTCCGACCAGCACAAGGTGCGCAAGCCCAGCAGCAATGCGCTCCCGGACGGTCGGTATACTCGCTCGGGCCGTCCGATCCGCGAAGTCGACGGTGACGACAGCGAGCTGAGCGACCGCGGGCCGCCGAGGCGAAGCAGCAAGACGCGGAAGAGCAAGGAGAGCAACGCGCCGACGCCTTCCCATCGCGTCAAAGCGAAGGCCAAGAAGAGTCCTGCTGCCGTCTCTCGAGATCGAGTGAAAGCGACCAATGACTCGATTGATGAAGTGGACGACGACGACGACGACCAGAAGCTGAGCATGAGTGCGACGCAGCGGACACGAGCACGGCCACATCTGTCGATGGCGAGCGGAGGCGGAAGCACGGGCGAGGACTCGGACGCGTCGGTGGAGCTGTCGACGTCGAGTCTTGTGGCCGAGCTGGCGCACTACAAGGACCGGCTGACGCGCATCGAGGTCGAGTGGAAGCGGCGGCTCAAGGGCGAGATCCAGATGCGTCGGCGGTGGAAGCAGCGCGAGAACGAGTTCCACGCCGAGCTGCAGGAGCTGCTGACCAAGTTGGACGCGGCGGAGACGCAGGCGGAGGAGCTGACGGCTGCGCAGAAGGACGCGGAGAAGCGCTTCTCGTTCGAGAAGCTCAAGGCGGAGCAGCAGAGCTCGGTACGCGCGCGCTACGAGCGGTTGTGCGAGCAGATGGGCGACAAGATGGCGCTCGTGGAGGACCAGCGGCGGCTGCTGGAGCAAACGACGCGCAGCTTGCTGCTCGAGGTGGACCGCAACGTGCAGTCGCTCAAGAGCGCGGTCGGTCTCGAGCGCTCCGAGTGCGTCGTGTGCAAGGACAGCGCGGCCGTGACGGCCGTCGTGCCGTGCGGCCACTTGTGCTTCTGCGAGCACGACGGCGAGACGTACCGCCGCAATGCGCCGGGCCCGACGCTGCTGTGTCCGATCTGCCAGGGCGACCTCGTGTCGCTGCTGCGCATCTACTAGGCGATCGATCACCACATGTCATAACCTGCACCAACGAGCCATGACAAGAGTTCATCAATCCGCACGCGGTCGTTCCCGTCACGCGCGTGTACATTGTAGCAGCAAGAGGAGCACAAACTAACGGAGCAGGCGAGCGCCAAGCAGCTCGGCGGCGGCGACTCTAGTCCGAGTGCACGCCGGCGGGCAGCGACGCGGCCTCCGTGGCGGCACGCAGCGCACCGATGGCGAACACCTCGCGGCGCGTGGCCTGGTGCTTGATCTCGATGCGCTCGCCCGGGCCGGCGAAGAGCACCGTGTGCTGGCCGATCTCGTCGCCCAGGCGCAGCGAGTGCGTGGGCACGCCGGCGGCGGCGACGCACGGCGCTCCGGTGGCCACGACGGCCTTGACCAGCGTCTTGGCCGTGCCGCTCGGCGCGTCCAGCTTCTTGGTGTGGTGCGTCTCGGTCAGCTCGACGTTCCAGCCGTCGGCCGGCAACTTGAAGGCCGCGGCCTGCAGCAGCTCGGCCACGAGCGGCACGCCCACCGAGAAGTTGGACTTGAGCACCACGGCCGCCTGCTGCGCGTACGCCTCGAGCGCCTCGAGCGGCAGCGCGCCGGTCGTGCCCACGACGAGCGCCGGGCGCTTGCCGCGCTTGAAGGCGCTGACGTCCTGCGCCTGCAGCCACGCCGCCAGCGCCTTGGTGCCCTCGGGCAGCGTCACGTCGACCACGACGTCCGCCGCGAGCGCTGCTGCCGTCGACTGAGCACGCACGTCGATGGCGCCGGCGAACGTCACGCTGCCGTCCGTCACCTTGGCGAGCTCCGACACGATCAGCGCGCCGAGACGGCCCTTGGCGCCGTGCACCGCCACGCTGACGCCGGCGCCGTGCGCGGCTGAGCCCGCAGCTCCAGTCGGGGCCGGGCGGGCGTCGATCACGCGCTGGTACTCGTTGATGGCGTCCGCGAGGCGGCGCGCACCCTCCTCGAGCTCGTGGTAGTCGTACCAGGAGAAACTCAGGCGCAGGTAGTTCTTCATGGACTCGCTGAAGGACGACCCGGGCAGGAACATGACCTTGTGCTGCTGCGCGATCGGCAGCAGCTCGGCCGCGTTCATGTGCTCAGGCAGGCGCACGAGCACGAAGTAGCCGCCGTCCGGCACCTCGAAGGTCGAGCCAGCGGGCAGGTGCGCCTTGAGCTCCTTCATGAGCGCGTCGGCGCGCTGCCAGAGCGTCTGGCGCGTCCAGTCGAGGTGCTCCTGCTGCACACCGGAGGAGATGGCGGCGTGCACGATGCCCTGCACGACGGGGTTGATGCCGCCGCTCGAGTCGAGCTGGCCGCTGTCGACGATCTTCTTGAGCACCTTGGGCGAGCCCTGGATCCAGCCAAGGCGGAGCGCCGGCGCCAGGATCTTGGAAAAGCTGCCGAGCGCTAGCACCGTGTCGTGCTTGTCGAACGTGAACATGGGCGGCGGCGGCGTCACGTGCGGGAAGGAGAGGAGCTGGTAGACCTCGTCGGCCGCGATGAGGAAGTTGTACTGGACGCTGAGCTCCACGAGCTTCTGGCGCTTGGCGACCGACATGGTGCGGCCCGTCGGGTTGTGGCACGTGGGGATCGTGTAGAGCATCTTGGGCACGACGCCGCTCTGGAGCAGCTTCTCGAGCGCGTCCACGTCCAGGCCGTCCTCCTGCATGGGGATCTGGCGCACGTTCATCTTAAAGTCCTTCATTATGCTGAGTGCCAGGAAGTACGTCGGCTCCTCCATGAAGACGAGGTCGCCCGAGCGCAGGTAGAGCGAGCAGACGAGCGCGAGGCCACCCGTGACGCCGTTCGTGATGAAGAGCCGCTCCGGGTCCACCTCGTGGCCGTACCCCTTGGTCAGGAACTCGGCCAGCGACGCGCGGAACTTGGGGTACCCCAGGATGTGACCGTACTGCAGGAACATGGGGTCCTCCTCGGCGAACTTGAGCGCCGCGCTCGCGCGGATCTTGGCGAGCGGCAGCATGGGCGGCGCCGGCTGGCCCACCTTGAAGTTGATCATCTCGGCCGCCTCGGGCACGATGTACTGCCCGTAGTCGCCCATCTTGTCAAACTGTCGGGGGTGTCGGGGGGGGAGCAGAACGTCTCTGCGGGGCGGTCGGCCGGTCCGGGAGTGCGGCGCCAAGTGGGGGAGAGCGGAGAAGCGCGGAGGAGCGCCTGCGTGCGACGTGGAGGCCGGCGGCGGACGTAGGCGGGCGTTGAGGGTGAAGGAAGCGCCGCCGGAGCTGGCAGGAGGAGCTGCAACATGCGGCTGGGATTGGCTGGCGGCGCGAGGAGATCAGATTGGCAGGATGAGTAGTGTGGGCGACGTTATTTTGGGGTGGAAGAGGGGCGAAACGGCCTGATTTGGGGGTGTTTTGAGATGCAAATGGGGTGGTACACGCGATATTGGGGACAACTGCGCAAACAGCGACGTGCACTCTGATGCTATCAACATGCACTCTGTGTACGGTACTTGCGTAAACATCCGGATTCCGGTTGTTTTGACAGGGGGAAGGGGAAGAGAGAAATGGGTTACGCAGCTGGTGCGTTGAGGCTACCCGGTAGCCAAATCCTGACCAAACAGCTCCTGGCGATCGTGGCTCCACATCGTCGAACACCGTCGACTCTTCCTCGCCGCCGTCGTACTCGACACGAAGCTGCTCTCACTCGCCTCATCTTCTCGCTCAAGGGAGCTTGACGACCGTGTTCTGCTCCAGGTGCAGCACCGACGCGGACAGCGAGTCGAGCTGCTGGATGCCAGCGAGGCGCTCGCGCGCGTGGCGGAGCGGCTTGGGGTGGATCATCTTGTCGGCCGCCGACACATCCCAGCTCAGCGACGCGCAGTCTGTGAACACAATGGCAGTGAAGCGTTGCATTAGGCACAATAGGAAGCCCCACGGCCGCCGTAGACAGGTGGCGTGACGCGCGGCAACGTACACTGTGTCATGTCGCCCTCCTGGTCGAAGCCGAGCGCCTGCATCACGTCCTCGAACGCGATCGTCGAGTACGCGATGCTGAGCAGCTCCGCGGTCGATTCGCGCGTCGAGCCTGGAGCGGAGAATGAGGACGTGAGTTCTCTGAGAGCAGCATCCATGGGCAGGCGAGAAATGCCGCCACGCACGGCGCAAGAGGTTGACGAGCGGCTGCAGCGGCGCGGGCCACGGCTTGCTCATGGCGGCGTACGCGCCAGCTAGGTTCCTGTCCCCAGCACACTACCACATCAGCAAAGATCAAAGCCGCATCTTAGCGCCGAGATACCGGTCCTCACCTCTGCCACAGCGCCTTGCCGATCTCCCAGATCGCACCCAGTTGTTCCGACGAGCCCTTGGTCTCCGCGTCGATGCGCTTCCACAGGAACCGCGCGTCGTTGCTATCAGATGCACACAGTTGGGTCAGCTACTACCTCAGAATCTCTCGCCCTTGGGCACCCAAGCATGAGCGTACAGGTTCTTGGAGAGCAGCACGACCAGCAGGTAGCCCGCGTAGAAGTCGGCGGTGAGCACGTCCGGGTTCGGATTGCACCCGCTGCTCGCCGCGTTGGCGGGCGTCACAGCCGCCGCCACTAGCTCCAGATCCTCCATCACACGCTTGAGCGCGTCGACTCGCTGCGCATCCACTGCTGAGGCTGCCAGCAGCGCCACGAGCCGCTCCGCGCGCTGCCGCTCGAGCGCCTCGAGCATCTGCTCCATAACGACGTTCCTGCTTTGGGGAAGCCGAGAAATCTCGCAAAGTGCGGGGTACGAGGTTACGCAAAGCATGTTACTCCGATACTAAGTTCGTTTTTGGCAATGTTGAAGCGCTTTGCAGCTTGTCACCACTCAGAGCGTCGAGGGTCTCCGACAATGTCATTCAGAGGAGCCCATTCGCCTCCTGGACGACCTACTGACCGCCATTGTGCTGCTTGTGCCACGAGACGACGTCGTCGTAGCGGATGTCGCCGCCGAAAATGTCCAGCGCGCTGCCAATCGAGAGGTCCACCTTGCCGTTGCCGACGTGCTCGACAAAGTCCAGATCCGTCTGTTCGCGCAAACGGTACGTTGCATGAGGTCAGTCACTGACATGTACAGAGTGCAGCAGAGGTCTAGGAGTACGCGGCGTACGAGTGAGCTGGCACCACCAGCGTACGTGACCGGGATGGTGCTCCACTGGGCGAGCAGTTCGACCAGCTCTTGCTGTCACGTGGGTAAGCCAAGAAGCAGCATTGAGCAAGTCAATCCATCAAGTTGGGAACCGACAGTGAGATATGAACCATACCTGGATGCCGCAGCGCTTGCCCTCGACGTCCACCGCATGTACAAGGAACTCGTCGCAGTAGCCCGCCAGGCGGTGAAAGAGTGCCTCACTGCAGCCAGTCAACAGACGGACCGGTCAGAACCCCGGACCAATGTCGAGCATATGAGGTTGATGACCTACTCGATGGTGGTGGACGTGAACTTCTGCCAGCGGTCAGTCATGACGTAGAACCGTCCGTCCTCCGCCTTCTTGCGGCAGCTCAAGTCCAGCACCTTGTCAATTCCAGTAGCAATCCAGACCAGAAGTCAGTCCACACAGTGCTCTATCGCTATCGATGGCGTGCATGACACAGCCAGATCCGATAGAAAAGAGCTGATGCCGAGCGCACCAAGTGTTCCTTGCCGATGAGCGACTTGAGCAAGTCGAGCCGCTCGTAGTCGATCTGTCCGTCGCGGAAGACGTACGACGTGACGATCACGTGGCTCGCGCCGTTCTCAATGTAGAACTTGCAGTTGTCCGCGTTGATGCCGCCTGCAGGCAAGCGCACCGCGTGAGCTCCTATCCAGCGCGCGTCACCTCGGTTCTTTTCGATCCGTACCGCCGATCTGCAGCCCTCCGGGGTACTCGCGCAGCGCCTGCAGCGCCGCCTGCTTGTTGGGCTCCGACGCGCCCAGCATGATTACGTGCCCGCCCGTCAGCTCGTCGCGCTTGTACATGCTGCACCAAGCCGGCAGTCCGTTGGCTCAAACCGATGCGCATACCCACACAATTCCAAAGCGACCGACGCACCGCGCGAACTCGCCGGCGCTCTGCGTGGCCACGAAGTTGGTCACGGGCGCGTCCTGCCCGTCCGTGAGCGTCGATCCCACGATCTGCTTGACCTCGCCCGCGTGGATGTCGATGCACGGCCGGAACTTCATGGCACTCGGTCGGCCTCCGCCGGCGAGCGAGCGCTTCCTGCCTCTCGTTCGTTCCGCCGATTGGCAAAATAGCGAGGTTGCGCCATGACCACCGTAACCTGGTTACGGTTACGACAGAGTACCGTAACCACGCGATATCCAGTGAAAAACCGAAGGTGTTTAGCGAAAAACCTTGACATATCGAGAGGTTCCTGGCGACTTGTCAAAGTGTATCGATTTCGACAGACCTCGGGATCAATAGTCCTCGATGTTGAATTCCCTTTCTATACATTATCAAATGCCAAAGGATATCGGATAGCTTGATGGCGGCCGATGGCAGCAAGGAGCGGTAAAATACTATTGATATTGTATGGATGTCTGGATTTTTGAACAATCAATCATGGTAAGTATTGCAAAAAAATTGTTACAATAGAATTGGAAGTAGTATGGTATGTATTAATACAGTTAGGAAGAGTCCTTCATCTCCAAGCAGCGTTCAGTTCCAGACCGCTCCCGAGAAGTCCACACTGTCCTCAAACGAAGTGTCGTCTTCTTCGCCTTTGTTCGCTTTCTCTTCGTCTTCGTCGCAAGGTTCGTCAGGATGGGCCTGCGTGTATGCGCTCACAACTTTGGCCACCATCGTCAAGCTCCAGTAGTCTCTGTTGGCCTTGAAATAGACCAGTATGTCGAGAGTCTTGGGCAGAAGACGGCGTCGCCTGAACGAAAAGATGCGCTTTGACATGCTGAACAGGCGCTCGACGTCGTTGGATGTTGGTTAGAGGAATCGCGTGTCAACAAACTTGGTCTCCAACTCGAGCTCGATGCGCTGTCTCTTGCGCTCATACACGAGGGCAGCGTCTGCGTATGTCTCATCGCTGTACTGTGTCGTGTCTTCGTCCAAGCACTCGTCTCCAGTATCAACGTCTTTGTGGAGGTACTCCGTAGCTGCTTCTTCGTCCGCGCTCAACTCCGCTTCTTTTCCGCGCTGGATCTTAGACACAGCCGCTTCGAACGAGGCCGAATGAACGATATATGTTGACGGGCCCATATACTGTTCCATGAACTTGAAGTCCGCACAGATCCTGTCGAAGAGGACTCTCACCTCGGACAGAGTCGTCTCGTCATTCTGCAACTTCTTCGTGACCGACTTGAGCTTCATGAGCGTGGTCAAATCCTTCCGGATGCGCTTCTCCATCGCAACGCTTGGCATGACCTCGACCAGCTCGGGATCGGTCCGCGACCAGACGGAGTCAATGGACACCAAACGAGAAACGTCAGCCAATGACATGAAAAAGCGTGCCATCCGTGTATGTCCTTCATGTCATTATTGCTCTTACTCAACTATGCCTCCGCTGCCTCCGCTACAAAAGCTCGCGTGCAACCGCATGCGCTGTATAGACGGCTCTCTGTGGCGCATGCGACTTGCCCACGAGCGCCTCCCACCGGCCCCCCAATCCGGCGACGACGACGATCCCAATGATCGGGCGATCAGGGGCAGAGCGGCTGATGAGACCGGCGCCACTGACGACAAATACGTCGTGGATCAAGTGTGGGCGAAGCGTTGGATCAATGACGACGCCTACTACTTGATCCAATGGCGCGGGTATCATCAGCTCACCTGGGAGCCCCGCGCCAACCTCCCATGGCAGATGGTTGCCCGCTTCGAACTCGAAACGGTCGAGTCGATTTGGGTCCATCAGTCCACGCGAGGCCGGCGCCGACCCCGCCCTGATCGCCTGACGCGACGCAGCGCGCGACTCATCAATGCGTGTTCTATTTTTTTGTGCAAACTCTCAGTGATCTAACTTCAGTTTGGAAGCAGCGTGCCGAAACAGCCAGCATTCCCGCCGCGCGTAGGGTCTCGATCAGTTTCGGTAATTTTCCAATACAAACAGGGAATGGTATTGAGCAATACCATACAAATGGTCTAGCATTGGTGCACGTCTGTCAATAAATTATTGTGGGTCATCAATACTAATTGTATGGAATATTCACTTTCACCATGTATTTTTACCGATCCTTGCCCGGCAGTGCGTCAAGGACGGCCCAAGCGCCGCTTGCAAGCGCAGTTCGAGTCGCCGGACGAAGCCTATCCATGGATACTCCGTGTTGCGAGCACGCTTTACCAGGTCGAGTGCATGTATGGCGCAATGGACCAAGAGATGGCCATGTCAATGTCATCTGAACCAGCATGGCTTCACTTTTGGCAGCGCATATCAATGGGAGGAGAATGATGCGCTCGCCGACGACGAAGGGCGAAGCGGCCGGACGGGGTGGCGAAGCGGCGGCGATAGAGAGGGACAGCGCCATCCAGCTGCTGCGCGCGCAGCAAAACGCGTACTACATCCAAGCGGTGCAGGGTGCGCTGGAGGCCGAGGAGCAGCGCAAGGCGAGGCTCGCCAAAGTGTCGACGCACCTGGAGGCCAAGCGGCTCGAGAAGCAGTTTGCGCGCGAGCGACGGAAGGACAAGGAACGGCTGGAGCAAGTGCAAGAGGACCACGCGTTGTTGCTGAACGCCAAGATCGAGGAGTGGAAGTCGTCCGGCGGGGTGCTTGCCGCGCCGGTGCCAATCATCCGCTCGACTGCGCGGACCGCTAAGAAGAGCGATGGAATGGAAACCAAGCCAGTCGTGAAGCTATCCAAGGAGCGGCTCGAGCGGCTCGCCATGCCCCGAGTGCCCTCTGCTAAGCAGGAGCGAGGTGCTTACAAGATACCCACCTGCGTGCTGGGATCGAATTGGCATTGACGGTGCCTGTCGACCGGTTGCCATCACTTACAGGCAATGAGAGGCCATCGAGTGCCTCCAGGAGCAATGGGGACACGTCCCAGGAGGTCGAGTTCTACAAGGCAGTGTATAGGAAGCAAGACCGAGCCAGACTCACGCCGACGGCCTCGTTGCCGGCACTGACGGCGAGCAACCTGCACGCGGTACGTGATCGTTTGCTTGCAGGCGTAGTAGATCGTGGTGACGAATGCGGCGGCTTCCGATATGCGCCAGATGTCGGAGGTGGATCTGCTGCGGCTCAAGCAGAGTCTGCTCTCGGAGCTCCACGGCGTCATGACGATGCAGGAACGCATCATACAAGACGACCAGTGGACGGTGCGCTCGTCCGTGTCGAGCTGGAAGTCGGGAGCCACACTGACAGCCAGCAACACCTCCACATGAGTGGAAAACGCGCGCTA
>JAADYF010000350.1:0-24218 GCA_023338175.1 Phytopythium delawarense
AGTTCGGCGGCTTGATCTACAGCGCCGAGTCGCTGGTTCGCGAGAGGATTGGCGAGTACTGCGCAGCCATCCACGCAAAGGGAGCGCCACTCGACTCCGTGTTCGGGTTCATTGACGGAACGATGGTCGGAATATGCGCTCCGACCGCCAAAGGAGAAGATGAAGTCGAGATCAAAGGCGACGCATGCTTCAGTGTGCATAAGCGCAAGAACTACCTGTGCTTCCTTGCCGTCACTGCCCCAGATGGCATATGCGTGCACTTTTGGGGGCCTGTGGAGGGAAGCAGGCACGACTGTGCTGCGCTGTGCTACAGCGAGCTCGAGGACTACTGGGGTGCGCGTCGCTCCACATATGCTGGGCGATATGTGTACGGAGACTTGGCGATCGGCCCGCGGGAGTTCGTGATGAGCGGATACAAGAGCCAAAGCAGCGCTGGCCATTCAAGCGACCGCCGAGCTTTCAGCAAGGAAATTAGCTCCAAGCGAGTTGTCGTTGAGTGGACGTTTGGGGAACTGAAGGCTAGCTGGGCTTTCATCAACTTCCCCGACAAGCTCAAGATCGGGAGGTCTCCCGTCGGCAAGATCGTGCGCGTCGCCATGTTCTTGACGAACTGCAAGAAATGCGTCGGCGACCTGAGCAAGACAAGCCAGTACTTTGGGCTTCAGGCGCCCACCCTCGAGCAGTATCTTGGTTGATGCACAACGCTGAATCTGATCAAGATTGCGCCGACGTCAGCCAGCTGCCATTGATACATTCGATGCGTCCGGGTCGGCGCTGGGGATTTGAAGGTGCGGCCGCTCCTCCTCGAGCGCCGCCACTACATGCTGCTTTGTATGCATGCTGGTGCAGCGAGATTCGCGACGCCTCCCTTCGTTCTGGTGCGGGGTTTGCGAGGTTGTGCAGGAGATCGATTTTCCCTCGGCCAGTTCACTAAAAACGCGCTCACTTTTTACCATCGACTCGACCCTCCGCTGCTCAAGAAGATCGTCAACTCGCCCGTAACGAGGCTGCCGTCGCTCATCCATGCGCTCTGCATGGTGTTTGCGCGCCTGGTGCACTCGCATGGCGTCGACATCCTCAACATGCTGGAGCAGCTGCCGCCGCCGCAGGGCGTGCAGACCACCCGCAGAAGATGTGCGTGATGTGCGAGGTGCTGCACCTCTCCGTATCGGCTCAGCGGTTTCCACGGGGCTCAACGTCGTCCCCGAGAGCGGAGGCAGAGCCATGTATTACTCGACAACCACGAACTCGTCTCAATGTTCACGCAGCGGCTTGTTGATTGGACTCGTGCCTTGATGATCGCTGATACACCCTAGACGGCCCAGTGCAATGGGCACACACATAACAGATGCCGTCCTTAACACTTACTCGAGCTCCATCTTGAGATCCGACTTCCGGGAGAGTGGTTTGTGCCTGGAGCCCGTGATGCCGTTGTCCATGTAGGTGAAGTCGTCAAGGCACCTCACGACGAGCGCCCCGCCGCCGCTGGACGAGCTGAAGCCGCCTTGAAGCGCTGCAAGTATGCAGCTGCCTCGCGGTCGAGCCGTTGCACTTTGAGTTTCGCGGCGCGGTCGAGCTGGTCAGATTCCACCAATTGAGCAGCTGCTACCTCCTCTCGGGATCTTTTCGACTGTTTGATCTGCTGCATTGGCTTGACTGGCGCCAGGGTCTCCTTGAGTGCTTGCGTGGCGCCAACGCGATTCAGAGAAACCACCTCTCGCGCTGGCATACCCGCCGCAACAGCAGGCCCGGAGCCTGCCGACGGTACGTCTGCTTGCTTACCTTCCCTCAAGCGAAGACTCGCCTCAAGGACCATAAGTTCATCCACCAAGTGCGTCTTCTCGGCTTGTTCCTCGCAGACGCCGGGGCGTCTGCGCTGGGCCTTGTCTTCTGCGTGGTGCTTAGCCACCAGATTCAAGGAAGTGCGATTGCGCCCCCTTAGCGTTAATCGACACCTTGGAGAAGGCCGGATTGCAGCTCATGGCTGCTGCAACCCGGCCCCACGACACTATGAGCTGACCACGGCCTTTTGTAAAAGGCAAGTGGTCGAGCACAGCCCGCAGGAAGCGGACATCATCCGCTTCCGTGAAGTGGGCGTGCTTGCTCGACGGAGTGGCGCTTCCAGCTGCCAGCTCCGATGGGTCGTCCTTGTGCTCCATCTTCGCCCTTGGAAGCCGAAGGCGTCGCAACTGGAAGTGGCCGATCACACCGTGCCACGGTTGGTCAAGGACAAGCAATCGGTTAAACTTGGGAGGATCTCTTATCTGTATTTGAATGGTTCCATTTTAGAACTATTTTCTAGCACCTCCAATGAGCCAACGCGCGAGAATGGCCAAGGGTGACGAGCGCCGACGCGCGGCGGCTGGCCGGCTGTCTCCCCGGCCGGCGCCGCGGCGTGTGGGTGGACGTGTTCGCCACTTCATTCGCTTGAACACTGCACGGCAGCGTGGGCTGTTGACATCCTTCGCGGCATGTGCAACCTCGAAGGACGGCGACAGCCGCTGACGCCAGGCGTCCAGAGTGGCATCCACCGCACTCGTGCTCTTGTAAAGCTGGCCACTGAGCTTCACCGCGACGGGCACCGTGCAGCCTGGACTCCATTCCCATGCAGCGTCCAGGTGGCTTCAAGTATGTCTGCGGTCGTCCAACCAGAAATTCGGGCAAGATGGGTCCCAGTTGGTGATATCGGCGACAATTCATCGACGACTCACTCGAGACGTGACACCGAGGCGGCCTCCGCGAAGCAAATGCTGTCTGCAATTGTAGCAATCGCGGCATTGCGAGATCCTAATGCAGTTAGACGTGTCCTTGAAAAGACACAGTACTGCCCAAGTCGTGGCAACCGCGAAGTCCTCATTATCGAGATGGCCGACGCTGTTGGTTGCGTGACATCGATCTGTTCCTTTCAGTCTCGGGCTGCAAAGTGAGTTCGCAAGTGAGAAGTGGAGGTTCCTTGATGGTCGCAGTGGCCTATCAAACTGATCACTCGGGGTCAATGCGGGCGTCGATGGACAGCTCAGCACTCGCAGAGCACGTCCTCAACCGCCATAGGTAGCGCTGTGGAGCCTCACATGGCAACAATGCTGCGCTCCATCTCCTGATCATCTTGATGTGAGTGTCACGGTGCAACGAGACGCCGGACTGCAAGCACAATCTGCAGCAGCATCAAGCACTCGGGTTGCAAGAAGAAGACAACCTGGAGCTGCATGAGGAGCGCACCGTTTTAGAGACCGATCAGATCAGCATGCGCGGCATTGAGAGGCCCACGTGCCGCAGAAAACACTTTGCTTGCGTCGAGAATTAATTTTGAAACCGTACCCTCCTACGGCAAGATATGTATTATTAGAGGCTAGTTCAAAGGAATTATTGGCGAAATATTTACTTGTTAAATAGCGATATCCTATCAAAGAGGTTTTTGCTAGGCAGACAGAGAACGCCCTGACTTTCCAAGTGTGGCAAAGGCTGCGGCAACCAGCGACTCGGGACGGACGCCGGACGGCGGACGGCGCGCGCACCTGCAGGCTCGAGGCTCGAGCGCGCACGCTCGCAACGGAACAGAAGACGCGCGCGGCTCTCGAGGGGGACGTGCTCTGCGCTCGGCTGTCGGTGGACGCCGCTACAGTAGAAGCCTCAGCGATCGGCACGCTCTGACGCACCCATCGGCTGCTACGCGCTCCGCGTTGACGGGTTCGACGCCTTGTACAGGCCGGACAGAGGAGCGCCATGGTGCGCCTTGTCGACTACTCGAGCAGCTCGGACGAGGACGACGGCAGCTGGGCCTCGTTCGGCGCGGCGCCGTCCGACACGGACGACTCGGCCGTCATGAGTGTCCGCTCGCCGGCGGACTCGCCCATGGTGTCGTCCGTGGCGTCGTCCATGGCGTCGCCTTCCTCCTCTCCGCTCGCGCCCGCGTCGCCCGTGTCTACGCAGTCGCAGTCATCGCCGTTCTCGTTCGGCAAGGCGTCCACCGACACGAGCAGCAACGAAGAGCCGAGCGCGCGCCGGGCACCAGCGTTCGGAGAGCGGCCGTTGAAGTGGGACTTCCGCTTCGGCAGCGGCATGCGTGCCGGGACGGCAGCGTCGAGTGCCGGCTCCGCGTCCGCGCCGATCGACTTGACCCATAGCGACAGCGAGAGCTCCGCCATGCTGCGGTCGGCGTTCCAAGCCGCGTCCTTCAAGAGGAAGAGCCCGGACAGAGCCCCGGGCGGTGGAGGGATGGCAGGCCCGAGCGTTGTCGGCACCGAAGCTGCGCCGATGGAAGTATCGGACTCTGAAATGCCCGACGACCACAACGATACAGCGGAAGGCTCCCCGCCACGCGTGCCGGCCCAAGACCCGTCTGGACAACCAATCGGAGCGCCGGCATTCCAGGGAGGCGCCAACCACTCGGGCTACGCCCGGCGGACCTCGGTGCACGAGCACCACGGACGTCATCGCCACACCCCTTTCCAGAAGCACCGCACCTCTTCCTCATCGACGTTCTTGCGATCCCGCGGGTCCAGCCTCGAGGGAAAAGCGGACCCAATCGCACCCAGCGATCCCAAGTCACCGAATGAAGCCAGCGATCAGACTGGCGTGTTCAACTTTGGCTCAGCGGGCAGCACTTCTGCGGCTCCGGCGTTCATATTTGGGGACCAGACAAGCGCGCCGGCGTTCTCGCTGGGGTCAGCGCCGACGCAAAGTCGTTCAAGACCGAAGAAGAGGGCGTCGCTAAGAGCGGACGGTGGTGCAAGGCTTTGGGGCCAATCTGCGCCTGCTGCTGGAGTAACGTCCAAGTCCGCGTCTGAGGCGCAAGAAGCGGGTGGTGCATCCGTTCGCACAAACGCGTTCTTCAGAGCGCCGGCAGCACCCGCAGCTGCTGCTCCGCCGCCAGCGCCTTCAACCAAGTGGAAGGACTTTACGTTCACTGCGGCATCGACCAGCACAAGTCGAGAGACAGCCACCCAAGACGAAGCGGATCCGCCGCCGCCGCGATATTCGTTGTTGCGAGGTTTTGACGAGATGAGTGGTGGTGGCAGCTCCGGATTGGCTGGCGCTGCTCCTTTTGTTGGCTCATTCTCAACTGGAGTCGGAGGCTCAACAGGACAGCGATTAGGTACACGCAGAAGAGGGCGAGCGCACGGCACACCTGCCTCGACAGCACCAGCACCATCACCGGCCGCCCCGCCTCCCGCTCCCGCCTTCCGGGACCCTGGGGCTTCGTCAGCCGCAGTATCTGCATGGTCCTCCGCACAGCAAGCGTTCGGTGCTCCAAGAGAGAGTCCGTCGCCCGTGTCGATTCCATCTTTTCAATTCGTCAAGGAGACGTCAACAGGGGGGTCGTTTCGATCGGAGAACCGGCAGCAAAATGGCGGAAACGGTACGAGTGCCGGCCTAAAGACTGGATCTTTGTTCGGCAGTGCTTGGCCTTCGACCACCAGCAAGAATGCAGCCAGCAACGGACGCGAGCAGCCTACTAGCTCGTTCAAGTCGTTTGCAGAGGGCTTCCAACACCCAGCAAGCGGCAGCCGTAGTAGCCGTGGCAAAACAGCGGACCCATTGTCGTTCGGCGGTGGGAATCTCTTCTCGGCTGGCACAGACGCCAACGGAGGAACCGCGACGACAGCTGCATTTTCTTTCAAGGCGTTCGCTACGGGAGTATCTGCCGGCAGCAGAGAAGTCGGTGGTGGAGGAGGCTCTGCCGCTTCTCCTGCACCATCGAAGACGAGCGACTTCAACTGGGCAAACGGCTTTTCGACAGATGCAACGAACAAGGCAAATGCACCGAGCAAGACCACAGAGTCTCCGATGCCTGCGCAGTCTCCATTCGGGAAGAGAGGGAGTGCCTCACAGGTCCAGTTCGGTCATCCCGACGCGCCAGCGACTCAACCAGGCGTGGACAAACTCAAGACGACGTTCGGCGGGTTCTGCATCGGGAGCAATGGCACACCGCGCAAACCGCTTCGCACTCGACGGAAGACGGGCTTGTTTTCGAGCAAAAGCGTGCACGATCAGTCCGAGCAAGAGGCGGAGGGTGTCCAGACCGGCTCCCCGTTCGGTATCCGCTCGTCGTCGATGGATCAACCGCGTGAGCGACAGCAATTCGGGGAGAGTGCGCCAGCAGACCCGTTCGCGACGCCGGTGTTCAAGACTCGCAAGTCTGCATCGCCGTCCGCTGACCCACCATCGCAGCCACTGCAATATGTTCGCCGATCCAGATCCCGAGCAAGCGTCCAGCTAAAAATCCCCGCTCGATTCGACTATCCACAGCCGAAGGCTGCTACGTCCATGGTGGACCAGAACGACGCGGAAATGGACAGTGGCGACGACGACAACGGCTGGGGCGAGCTCAAGCGACTTGGTGGGGAGGCTCACACGAGGAAGGACTACACTCTGGCGGCGGAGCTTTATAGTAAGAGCATCAACGCTCTCGACGAGCTGATGGAGCGCCAGCCAGCTCTCCGGACGGCGGGGCACACGAAAGACAAGGCCAAGCTGCATGCGAATCGCGCGGCGTCGCTGATGATGCTGATGCAGCTCAGCGAAGCGCAGCGGGAGTGCAAGGCGTCGATCGGGATCGACCCGTCGTACACGCGCGCGTACTTGCGTCTCGGCCGGATCCTCGTGATGCTCGGTGATATTGTTGGGGCCAAGCACAACCTGTCGATCACCAAGGGCCACGCGAACGATCCGTCGCTGAATACCAGCCCCGAGGACCGAGCATCAATCAAGAAGCTGCAGGTGACGATCGACAAGCTGTCGGCTCTTCAGGGCAAGATCAAGTGGTTCATCGACATCGGCGACTTGCGGCAGGCGCTGACGCACACGGAGACCGCACTTGCGCTGGCACCGAACTGCCGGATGCTGCAGGTTCAAAAGGCCCGCCTCCTCCTCGACCAAAAGTATGTTGCCGTCAGTCGTGACCAGCTTGCCTAGGTATCTAACTCCTGTCGTGCTTGTGATCTGCGCTGCACTCTCGAACAGGAGCTTCGCGCAGATGGAGCGATACTGCGATGAACTCTTGCAGAAGCAGAAATCGATCGATCGAAGAGTGACAGATGCGCCGTACAGCCCCAGCAGATATTCGCTGCAGGATGTTGGACGCGTGGGCGTGGAGCTGGGTCTGCTGTGGGCGACTGCGCTCCACTACCAGAACAAGTTGGACGATGCGATGAAGATGATCTACTCGCTCGAGGTGGCGGCGCCATGCAGCGCGAAGGTCGTCCAGCTCAAGCGTCAGTGGATCGACATGAAGGAGGCCAAGGACCAGGCGAACAAGGTGTTCAACCGTGGCGAGTTCCAGCGGGCCATTCCGCTGTACTCGCAGGCCCTCTGTCTCGACCCCAAGCACGACGAGTACTGTGCGTTGATATACTGCAACCGCGCGGCAGCCCTCATGAACCTGGAGCGGTTCCACACGGCGCTCATGGACTGCGACGAGGCCCTCCAGCGCAAGCCGCAGTACCCTCGCGCGCTCATCCGGCGAGCGCGGTGCTTCGTGGCGCTCAAAAAGTACTCGGAGGCGGTTTCCGGCTTCAATCGGTACCTCCACGCGCACCGGCACAGCGAGGCTCCCGATGTCGTCGCTGGGGTGGAGCGGGAGCGGAACGAAGCCAAGGCGGCCCTGGCAAAGGAGACTGAAGAGAAGCGGCGGCGCAACCAAGCGAAGAAGCAGGAGGAGACGAACCGCCGAGCGCGCAGCGAGCAGCGGCGGTATCCGTGGGAGAACAACCCGTTCTACGACAACTTCCGCCGCGGCAGTTCCTTTGGCGGTGGCGCCACTGGAGGCTCCGGAGGCAGCGCGCGCGGCAGCGACAGCTCCCGCCAGCGTGCGTCGTTCATGCAGCCCAAGACCCAGCAGCGGACGCACTACGACACGCTGGGCGTTGAGCGCAGGGCCACCGCCGAGGAGATCAAGAAGGCGTACCGCAAACTGGCGCTGCTGTACCACCCAGGTATGTTCCTTGACGTTGCGATCTGGATCGGAGGAGCGAGCGGAAGGACTGATCGCTGCTGTGCGTTGGTGCTGCGCAGACAAGTCGAGTGCAGAGGGCCACGAGGAACTGTTCAAGGTCATGACGGCGGCGTACACGGTGCTGTCGGACCCCGCCACGCGCGCCAAGTACGACCGCGAGCTCATTTACCACCGGTTCGGCAACTTCTACGAGAACTGAGCGGTGGTGGCCGTCGACCGCGGGCGAGAGTCTCTTGTCATGGTAAGCGGCGCAATGGATGGATTGATGTGCGTGCGTGTGATGCGCCAGCTTCAGGTCCTGCGACCGGCGCTCGGGCCATGGATCGACTGCGCGCGATCTCCTCTCCCTCTCCTCTCACTCGTGGTCTTTGCCGCCACGCGCGGCCTGCAGCTTGCGGTAGTAGTCGACGACCACGGGCTGCTGGAAGAGCTTGGCGCGCACGCGGCGCTTGTCGCGGAGGTACTCCTGCGTCTCCTGGAGGCCCCATCCGCGGCTGAAGAGCAGCCAGCAGAAGGCCACGGCGGCGCTGCGGCCGTTGCCGCCCTTGCAGTGCACGTACACGCGCACGCCGCTGTCGCGCTTCTCCTTGATGAAGTCCACGGCGGCCTCGACGGACTCGAGCGTCGGCTCCACGTGGTCCTGTCGGCGGCGTCCGTCCGTCAGTCAATCGCCGTCCATGACCACCAAGAGCAGGCAAGACGCACGATGGTCGGCAGGTAGAGCTGCGCCATGTGGCGCTTCTTGTAGGCGGCGACGGGCCCGGCGTACTCGTCGCACAGGTTCACGATGCCACGCACGCCGCGCGCGTGCAGCTGGTCGACGTGACCGAGCGCCGCCATGGGCGCCACGCCCAGCAGCACGTGCGAGTCGACGAGCGTCCACCGCTCGCGCCGCCGCTGCCAGAGCGTCAGCGGGTACGTCGGGTAGAAGCACAGGCGGCCCACGACACGTGCGACCGCCGGCGGCAGCAGGTGGGCCTGGAAGGCCACGTACAGCAGCGCCAGGGCCGCCGTGCAGCCGCCCACGCCGCGCCAGCTTGGCATGAGCAGCGCCAGCACCTCCATGTTGGCAGTGTGTTGGTTTCCCGCGTTTCGATTGAGTGACTATACGTTGATCAAGATCAATGGAGATGATTTGAGCTTCCCGCATTTTAATGACAGGGCGTCACGTCGATTCAACCCGTCACTTCATCATGGAACAGGAGCGGAAGTGATGGCGCCGATTGTATTTGTCGGTTGGTTCCCTTGCGTGAGAAGGCGCTACGAGGAATGAGAACGGGCAGAAGCAGTGGAGTGGAGAGATAGAGAGATCCGAGGCGTCCAGCAGTCGGCGCCGCTCAGCTCGAGGCGGCGGCGGCGGCGGCGGCGGCCTGCTCGGACGCGAGCTGGTACTCGGTCACGAACCACGCGGCCGAGTGCTTCTGCATGAACTTGAGGAAGTCGTTCAGGCGCGACTGGATCTGGCTCACCTCGCGCGGCGGCAGCGTCGTGCTGCCCAGCAACACGGGTAATCGCACTGGGAAGGGCCCACAACAGACGCGTCACAGTCAGCAAGAGCGTGGGGCGATGCAATGCCAGCAGAGAGGAGACGCACCGAATAGACGGACGAGGTGCTCGGCGCCGTAGATCTCGGACGGCGGCACGTCCTCGTGCTTGCTCTTGACGTCTTGGAACTGCTTGCGCTCCATCCGGTAGAGCAGGATGGACCCGAGCGCGCGGTCAAAGTACGCCTGCACCCCCTCCAGGATGCCCTCGACGTTCTTGAACTCCTTCTCCTGGCCCTCGTCGCCCTCCTGCACCTTGGACTTCTTGAACTCCAGGTACGTCTTGATGATCTGCAAGCCCACGCCACGCGCACGTTAGCGACATCAAGCCACGCGCGACCAACACCACGCAGACCAATCACTCACCTGCCGGACGTTCGGCTTGCGCGGCAGCGGCACGAGCTTGTGCGGCTCGTGCGTGATCTGCTTCCAGTCCTCGACGAGCTGCTTCTTGAGCGCGAAGGGCATCTGCACGGTCATGGGCTTGGCCCCGGCGCCGCCGCGGCCACCGCCGACATCCTCGGGCGGGGGCATCTCCTCCGTCTCCGTCTCCGGGTTGACCTTCATCCTCTTGAACGGGGATTTGCGCGCGCCAGCCGTGTCCATGCCGGCCGTGCTGATCTTCTTCTTGCGCGCGAGCGCCGACTTCTCCTTCTTGACCTTGGCCATCTCCTGCTTGGCCTTCTGCTGCACCGCGCGGTTGGCCGGCGTGTCGTGCAGCACGAGGTCGTGGCGCACCCACTCGTCCCATTTCTTGGCCCAGCCCTGGTAGTGCACGTAGTACTGCGTGTTGGGCGTCACCTCGCCGCCGCCGTCGGGCACCACGCCCTGTCCGTGGTCCACCTTGAGCACCTTGGCGTCGTACACCACCATGCCGTGGTACGCCAGCACCGTGTCGTTCACCGCGAACGCCTGCTTCATCGTCCCCAGCGCTGCCTTCCCGTCCTGCCTGCTCGTTTTTGGCGCGGGAAGGCGTTGTTTGGCGCGCTTTCGAGAAAGCTATAGACCGTAATAAGCACACCATAGACGCATCTGATATCACAAACTCACACTCGTTGATACGGATTATAGCAGCCCAATCGAACACGATTGGCTCCGTTATTCAAAACCGTCCGACTTTCAACCAATCCGCGGCCTTGACTTGCCAACACAGCCAACCGCACCATCCATTCCCTGAAGTAACCGTGTAAAGTAACGTTACCAAGTACCAGCACCCGCGGACGCCACCACGAGCAGCTCGCTGCAGGGGGAAGGAAGAACCGCCTGCGCGTCGCCACCTTTGGCCGCCCCCGAGCCGCCCGCGCGCCGCCGTTGAGCCTCCCGCGCCGCCGGCCACTTCGAGCGCTTCGTCCTCCCGTTCGGCGCCTGTCTGTGCGTGTTCCGGGCCGTCTCCGCGCGCCAATGGCGACCACAATCGGCCACGAGAAGCCCGAGGGCGTCGAGGAGCCGCCGGTACGTCGACGCGATGCGACGCGCGCTGCTTGCCGCGGTCGTGTCCACACAAGCGGGAGCTGACGACGGAGGTGACGCGCAGGCCGTGAAGAAGGTGCGTCTGGACGAGGACGCCAGGGTGGAGGCCAAGGTGGCCGAGGACGTCAAGAAGGTCAAGATCGACGAGGGCTCCGCGTCCGAGGTGCGTGCTCCTGGCCGCGCGGACCCGCCTGGATCGGCGCAGAGCGCTGACTTGCTCTGCTTTGCTTCTGCTCGGCATATGAACGACAAGGCGGAGGCTGTGAAGGCGGCGCAAGGCGACAGCGCGGAGAACGCGGACGCGAACGGCGGCGCCAGCGAGGAGGAAGCCGCGCCGACCGCCGCCAGCGACGCGGAGGAGAAGGAGGTGCGTTGACCGGCGAGTCTGTGGGGCTGGAGCTGTAGCCGCGCGCTGACCCGCCGCGTCGTGACCAGGCGACCAAGCCCAACGTGGCCGGCAGCGCGTTCGGCGGCTTCGCGGCGTTCAGCGGCTCGGGCGGCTTCGGCTCCTTCTCGGCCTTCGCGCCCGCCTCTGGCTTCGGAGCGTTCGCCAGCAGCTCGAACTCGAGCTCCGGGTTCGGCGCGTCGTCGACGTCGGGCGGGTTCGGCACCGCCTTCTCGGCGTCGGCGTCGACGTCGGCGTCGACTTCTCCCGTTCCGTCGACCTCCGCAGCCGAGGGCAAGTCGGACGAGGAGCCGAGCAAGGAAGCCGACAAGCCGAGTGGCTTCTCGGGCTTCGCGGGTTTCCAGAACACATCCACCTTCTCGTCCGTCGCGTCCGCGACGACGGCGACGGACGGGTTCGGCACGTCGGCGGAGTCATCCGACCTGTCGGAGATCGACGCCGCTGCAGCTGCCGAGAAGAAGCCCGAGGCAATCGTGCCCCACCTCACGGAGGCCGAGCTCGCGAACGGAGAGGAGGACGAGACGATCCTCGTCGAGGTACGACGCCGTCCTGCTTGTCCGATCACGGTCGTCTACTTGGTCTCACAGTCGTCTACTCTGTGTGGCTCTCAGAAACGCGCCAAGCTGTACAAGCTCGTGGACGGCGACTACGCTGAAGTGGGCATCGGTCCGCTGCGCGTGCTGCGTGCCAAGGACGCGGACCCGGCGGATAAGGCAGCCGCGCGCTTCGTGATGCGGCGCGAGTCGTACGCGCGCGGGCCGGGCACCAAGCTGCTCGTGAACGCCGGGCTGGCCTCGTGCCTCGCGTGTGTCAAGAAGACGGAGAAGGCGCTGGTGGTGACTGTGCTGGAGCCCGCGGAGGAGCAGGACAAGGACTTCTCGCCCGCCACGTACCTGCTGCGCTTCGGCGCCCCCGAGGACCTCGATGCCGTGCACGCGCGGCTCGCGCGCTACCTTCCGGCCGCCAAGTAACCCGTGCCAGTATACCTCCCGCTCCATTAGATGCCTCCTCGTAGTTTCCCAGGTTCTTTTGTACTCATCCAGGTTCAGGCGCAAAGCAATCCGATACCAATCACTTCATCTATCTGTCGGTCGCCCTCGAACCTTTGAACCTGCGTCACTGATCACCTGGCCGTGGTGTTGACCTTGGCCAACGACGTTCTCGTGGAGCGACTCAAAGCGTCTGCTACTGGGAGTGCTGGGCAATCTCAGCCCACTGACAGGTCGGCCAGCCCATGTTGTGCACATGCACGACGGAGCAGAGTGAAGCTGATCCGCGCGTTGCACTTCAGTGCCCAGCGCGAGTGCGGCTGGGACAAGAGCTTGGTGGAGCCAACGCGTTGAGGCTCGACAGGGATGCGGACGAGAAGCACTGTGGGGGCTCAGTGTCTACAGCGGCGCGGCGCATGAAGTCGATGCGGGGCGCTCGATGACAGTGACGGCCTCCATGACGGCAGTCGTACCAGCACTACCAGCAGCGAGCGTCCTGTCGACACCAATGCCGCTGATGCGAAGTCCGAGAAGCAAAGCTCCGTGATGGTACGGACAGCGGGTATCCACGGATACAAGATTGGTTTGCCCACGGACCGAGAGTTCTTCGCGCTGGGCTGCGTCGGGGAGCTAGATGTTACGTCAAGAACGATAGTTTTTCCTGGGCTTCTTGGCGCTCGGTGGTCTCATTCGGACTGTCTACCACAGCGACTTCGCTCCCGCCTGGTCACACTCGGCACCATGCCGCAGCCAGGACCTCGGATGCTTCGGCCTTGAGGCGAGCGCGCGGCCACGCTGCAGTCCATAACAGAGCAGACGGACAATCAGGGACTCGTGAATGACCCCCCCCCGCCGCCGCCTTCCACGCGAGCTGAGTGATGTGTCTGGCCACCATGGCTGTGCTGTCTGCCCACCTTGCTGCTTTTCTTGCCGTGCATGCAGTCGCAGCAGAACATTGGCATGCTCAACAGCGGTGATTGTAGTGAGGCGGCTGTCGGCGCGATCCTCTCGGCCGCGTCGCTCGGGCTGGAGGTGTCCACCAGTGCGCAATTCCTAAATGCTTCAAGGTCGTGACATCAAGGAGTTCATGGGAGGAAGTGGACCGGCTCAAGTACGGATTATCGCAGGCATGTCCATGACCGTTTGGTTCGTCTTTCTCCTGGGCGGCTGAACAATGGACCACAGACGCAGACGTCGCCACAAGGTTCGGGGACCTGTTCAAGGCTGTGGCAGCTTGTGTTTCGTTCGAAGTTCGTGCTTGGCGTTCATCACAGCGGCGCATGTCGCCACGAACGAGTGTGATATCAACGCGAGGACGCTGCGAGTAGCTGGGCTGCTGTAGTCCGCATCGTCAGCTGCGAGTCGTTGGCGCTGATGCGTGTCCACGACAGCAGCGCGAGCGCGGCGATGTCTTGCTGGACTTTTCTTCTGTCCCTTGGGTAGACAGTAGCCACCGCCGGCGTTGATCTGTGGTCATCAATCCGCACGGAGTACAAAAGCACATACCGTCGTGGAGTTCATTGACCCGATCGACGACTGCGTCACGCTTAGCAAGCCTTGGTCTCTGATGTGGTCGGGCCAACCGAGATGGCCCGAGTGTTCAAGGCCACCGCCAGTTCCAAACCCGCAGGTGTCTCTGGCAGCGCGTCGCCACCACGCGTCATCATGGGGAAACAGGAGGTCCTGGTGGTGCTGAAAGAGGTCACCAGCGCACTGGACGCCAAGAACGAGCAATACCAATGATGTTGGTATGCCAAGCGCTGCCGTCACGAGCTTCAAGTCCGTTTGCAATCGGGTGGGCCGGGTTTCGGGTACGGGTCAAGAATCATAATCCTGACCCGGGTCACCTGAAACAGCGCGTAACCGTGCTTAACCGGCTTTGCCCGACCCGCGGCGGTCCGGACCGAAACGACCGCAGCCACCCGTCAACCAACACCAACAAACCAGCAAGTCTCATGGTCACTCCCCCCGCTTGGCTGTTTGCGTCGCTCACTTCTCCTCTTGCGGGTCCGTCCGAAGCCTCCTGCCCGCCCGCCAGTCAGCAAGTCAGTCCCAGCGCGAGAGCGCTCTCCATCGTGGTGCCGTTGCCGAGTGGACGATGAAGATCTCAAGCTCCCTCTTCTGAGAGAAGGCATTGCGACCTTGAGTGCGGAAGACCGCAGCATCCGGAATCACTATATGCTACCTCCGAGTCCACCGCGTCCGACCTCCCCCGGTTCGTGTCGTGCATGCTCTTCATGACTGCGTATCGATCTATCTGCCTATCTGTATATCTACATGTGTGTGTGTGGCCGCCCGCGGGTGCGATGATGAAACTCGACGCTGACTTGGCTTGTACCAACTAGCCGTGAGGATTCGAATATATCACTATCACCCATAAAATGAGCACTCGCGCCATTGTTCATGTGCATGCCTGCCTGCCTGCGTCCGAGCGTGAGGACTGATGACCATATACTTTGGTCCGTGTTCTTGATCCGCGTCATCGCGATGAAATCAACCAAAGTGCTGACCTCACGCCGCTTCATCTCTGTATCTGCTGTGTCTCCTGTATGTTTTACATGTTGCTTCGTCGTACTCCACGCCGGCAATGTTCTGCAGACATCAGGGGGGAGTCGCTCGGGTCATGGCTTCCTGCATGGGCCCTCCGTCCGTCTCCAGCTCGTCTTCTCCGTTCGCTCGTTCCTGCCGCTGCTGTCTCGCGCTGAAAAGTTCGAGGCGGTGGCACATGGCTGGGGCGGTGCAGGCGAAGTCGATGGGCTGGAGGTGGCGGGGAATAACCGGTGCGGGCGGTCACGGCTTGGGCGTCGCCGCTACTCTTGGCGTCGAGCATTTGTAATTGGACCCGGTACTTTTCATCAGAAGCGAGAGCAACCAGCCAGCTTTCTACGGATTGGGCGGCCTCCTCTGTGCCGCTCGATCAACAGAGCTACTGACATCCCCAGTCGGATTTGCATGTGCTGTATGGTTGTGTGTCTGCGTGCTGCATGTTCGGGTGGAGCCGTGTTGATGATATGAAACCTCATGCACCACTCTGAAGACGGTCGGCGTCGTCAGCCTTACTGCTGGCGGCGTCGATCAGGTGTCGATATCCAATCACCATTAGAACTTGGATGAAACACTCGGCTTCTTCCCCTTGCATCCCATGCGTATCTTGCATCGCTTTGCGAATGATTAACTTTTAACATCCAGAACTTACCCTTTTGGTCCTTCGTGACAAAGCTGTGGAAATCACACCTGTGTTTATGAAGCAAGGCTGCACATTCTCCATGTCTGCATGTCGTCTGCATGTTGGTCGCTCGACCGGGACGCGCGTGACGAGATCCTTTTTGGATTCCCCTTCATGATGCCCCTCTACATTGGGCGATACTGATGAACATCCTCTATCTGATGCGTCTCGGTCCATCGACCTGCATTGCTCTGCATTCCTTTTGATCGTGTCGGCGATGATTAAAAATCCACACAGACCTGTTCTGAAACACACATGTGGATACAAAACATGCATCACCATATGAGTCGACACTCTCTTAACAACATGTCACTTCAACGTGGTCAAGTAGTTCAGCCTCGCATTCGATACAAGTTCGACTGGATCTCTAAACAATCAACACCTTTGAACACCGTGCGATTGCTTTGGCTTTGATCTGTAATGGCGAAATTGATGCCGCACTGATGGTCTATTAGCTCTGGTCTCACCTACAATCGTTTCGGACTCGCGTTCGTGCCTGATGGCGCGGACGACGGCGACGATGAAGCCGACGCCGCGAGCGTCTCGAGCACCAATGTCCGCGCGCGCTCGAAGTCTATCGGGTCCAAGGAGTACAGCTCCTCCCGGGTTCGAGGCAGGTCCCGGCCGCCGGACGGGTAGAACGCGGCAAAGTCGCTGGTGCGCAGCACGAGTTGCGCCACGTCCGCTTTGAGCTGCGCCATGTGAGCAGGAGGCAGCACGCGCTGCGCCAGCGCCAGCAGCTCGAAGCTCTGCACAGCGAAGCGGAGCGACTCAAGGCGGAGCGTCTCGACGGGCGCGCCGTCCTTGCCAGGCAGCACGAAGTACATGTCGCCGACCTTCCACCCTGGCGCGCGCCAGGCGAGGTCGTCCCATGGCCGCGATGGCCAGAGGCAGTAGTTCCACCGCAGGAAGCCGTCCAGCTCGAGGAAGTGCGTGAGAAAGCCAACGAGCTCGCCCTCGACCAGCGGCGACGACACGAACTGGTTCGGGAAGGCCGGCGCGCAGCACACGTACCAGCAGAGCTTGCCGCCGCGCTCGTGCACGTCGTGCTTGATGCGCTGCGTCACATCTGCGTCGGCGCACGTGAGCGGCAGCAGCGGCACGAAGTCGACGATCTGCGGGGGCGCGTAGTTGAAGAAGTCGAGCTTGTTGAGCGCCAGTTTGACCTTGAACCCGGGCGCCACGCGCGTCAGGAAGCGGATCTGCTCCTCGAACACGCGCGTGTCGTACGGCTCGTCCGCGCAGATGCGCACGCGGTCGGCCACGCCCAGCGTCACGCAGTGCGAGTAGAACTGCTCGATGAAGCTCTCGATCTCGGACAGACGCCGCAGGTACCGGACGCGCTTGGTCGAGCGGTTCACGCAGCGGATGCGCCAACTGTCGATCGCGAACCCCGCGGCAGTGGTCGCTGGCCCGATCCCCATCAACGACGACAGCGACGGCGACCTCGGCGACGGATGCGACGGCGAGATCGCTGACAGAGCAGCTGGAGCGTCGCCGTTCGGCTGGGCTGCCTCGAGGTTCGTGTCGGCAGCGCTGGACGATGATCGGCGTCGAGACAGTCGCGGAGTGGCGACGGAGCCGTTGCTGCTGCCATTTGCTGCAGTGATCGTAGGGTTATTGCTGCCGGGCTCGACAGCTGCCATCGACTTGGCGAGATGGTCGGTGGGTCCGCCAAAGCCTGCGTCCGCATCGCGCCAGATTGCCAGCAGGCCGAAGACCTCGATCTCCGCGTCCATGCCGTGGGTCTGCGCGAGCGCCAGCAGGCGGTCAAAGTGCTGGAAGTTGACTGTGAGCGGCTGGCCGCGCGCCGGGTCGTCGCTAACGCTCAGGATCGCGTGCTCGTAGAGCGCGGACGGGTACCGGCGCTCGAGGTAGCACTGCTGGCCCGCCCACGGCACCTCGGTGGCCACGACCGAGACGCTCTTCTGCCCGAGCTCAGCCAGCGGGGCCATGTACTTGTCGATGAGCTCGAAGTGGCGGTCGCTCCAGAGTGCCACGCCGTGCGCACGGGCGACGGACGAGTAGTGCTGCCACAGGTCGAGGTGGAAGCTCCAGTCGCGCGGCGGCGGCAGCTGCACGTTGACCACGCGCACGTACAGCGCGCTGGTCCACGACACCTCCTCGTCCGCGAAGCCCGGCGCCTGCGTGAAGACGCGCACGGGCAGCTCGTACTCGCCCGGCGCGACGGCGTTCGAGACGCGCAGACGCACGTACACGGCGTGGTCGCGCGCGCTGGCGAGCGCGTCCGTGTGTGTCGAGTGGCCCGCGCGGTCGAGGAACTCCATGACCTGCTCGTCGTTCTCGTCGCGCACGTAGCCGACGAGGAAGAGCTCGACCTGCAGCTGCGGGGGCACGAAGTCCGTGTCGACGAGCACGCGCGCGCGCGGCGCGTGGCCCAGCGCCGGCAGCCAGTTGCTCGCGTCCGTGGCCGCCGCGAACGCGCGGTTGGAGCGCAGCCGCACCTGGGCTCCCACGACCTGGTTCTGCGCCGCCACGAGGCTCAACCCGCCGCCGCCCTCGCGTGAAAGCTCCACGTGCGCGTCGGGCGAGGCCCAGGCGACTCTGCGGTTGCCGAGCCCGAGGTGCTGCCCACCGTCGTTGGTAGCGTCCGCGCCGCTGCCGTCGAGCGGGAAGCCGTCGTCCTGGTCCATGTCGGCGCCCGGGTCGGCGCTGCGCACGCTCTTAGCCATTGCGGGCGCCAGCCGCGCGTGCAGCCACATGTCGTCGGCCAGTGCGGCGGGCGGCGGCAGCGCGGAGGCCGAGCCCGGCTCGATAGACGCGCGCCGCGGCGCCGGCGCCGTCAGGTCGAACGAGTCCGCGGGCGAGCGCGCGTCGACGCTGAGCCCGCCACCGTCGCTACCGCGCGCCGAGCCGCCCGTGAGCGCCGCGAATAGCTCGCTGTCGACGCCCTCGGCGTCCATGTCGAGCGACGACGAGCGCGAGGACATGGACTCGTCGTTGGACATGGGGTCGTCCTCGTCCTCGTCCCCGGCATCGGCGCCGAGGCTCAGCCGCAGCGCACGCGGCGACGCGTCCGGCCCGCAGACCCCGGCGTCGACCGCGGCACCGGCGGTAGGAGGTGACCGCGGAGACGTCGGCGCGTCCATCGGCGTGCTCTGCTGCTGCTGCTTGTCGCCGCGGGGTGATCGTCGAATGCAGGTCGTTCGCAGTTGTGTTTGAAGCGGCACGCGCGCAGGAAGAGTCGGAAGATCGGATATAAAGTGGTAACATGATAGTGTGATTTTGTGATGTATAACTCAATATAAAGTTAAACAGAACTCCATAATTTGGTATTGATCACAAACTGTTATATTGGAGTGAGGAGCTCCGCTCGTGGCTGGCGGACGCCTCCCACTAATCGATCGGACGAAGAAGAAGGAGGCGAGCAGGGAGAAGGAGAAGCCATGGTGCTGTTTGTGCTGTATGTCAAGGCGGACCTGGAGAACGTGGACAAGCTGGAGGCGCCGCCGCTGCACCGGTGGTGCCTGGACGTGAAGGAGCCGCGCGGCGACGAGACGCGCGACGGCGTGTTCGTGTCGGACGAGGAGGCCGTGGACGTGGCCGGCGGCCGCGGCGAGGTGCACTTCACGCTCAAGTGGCCGGGCGCCAACAAGCCGGCGCAGCTCTCAGTCGTGCGCGACGTCAAGAAGCTCACGCGCGCCGTGGCGGCGGCTGACTCGGGCGACTTCGTGCCCTTCGTGGGCTTCGAGTGCCGCGGGCTCGAGCCCTACGCGTGGCACCCCGAGGGCGGCTACCGCGTCACGTCGGCGGGCGGGTCGGCCACCTTCGACGACGTCGACCTGAGCGACGACTGGGCCGACTACGACGAGGACGGCGCGCAGTCCGTCGGCGTCTACCAGCTCGAGTACAAGTTCGAGGTGCACAAGTGAGGCGCCGGACGCGTTCACGGCGGTGGAATAGACGGTCATGATGTGCATTTCCGCGCGTGTTGAGATGACTCGGACGTGCAGTGGCTAGATGGCGGCGGCGGCGGCCTCGGCGCGCAGGAACTCCTCCTTCTCGTCCACGTCCTTCTGCAGCTCTTGCGAGATGTCGTTGAGCAGGCTGTCGAAGTTCCACGGCTCGTCGGGCTCCCCCACCTGCGTGGCTCACATAACACGCATGGCATGGACGGCCAGTCAGCTCCTGTCCGACCTCCTCGCGTCGGCTCGAAAGAGACCTGGCGTACCGCTTTCTCGGGGCAGAGTGCGCTCGTGAGCAGCTGCAGGTCCACGCCGTGGGTCTGGGGGACGCGTCAATAGGTAAGACGACAGCTCGCAGCACCGATAACAAGGGGAGACGTACGCCGGTCGTGGGCAGCGCGAACTTGATGTCCTTCTCCAGCTCCTTGAGGCTCTGCACCGCGCGCGTCGTGTTCCTCGGCGCCTCCGCCACTGCCACCCACAGTCAGTCAGCGGGGAATGAATACTCCCGACGGCTGTCCACACGTTCTCCAGCTCGCGCACCTTGCGCCGTGATGTCAGGCTCGCGCTCCTCCTCCTCCAGGTCCGGGATCTCGACAATATCTGCGGCGAAACGCTCGCCAGTCAGCCCCTCCAGGCCTCTATCAACACCTCATCACCTCATGAGCAGCAGAAACCGACCTGTGGACTCGCCGTCGTCGTCAAAGTGCCGGTTCTTGCCGAACTTGCCGCCGACCGCGGCCCCCGCGCTGCCAACGCCCGCGTCCGAGCCCTTGCGGCGCCGGCCGACGCGCTTGCTCTCGCTGGCCGCGCTGTCCTTGTCCTTCTGGTCGCTCGCGAGCTCCGCGGCGTCCGACCCCCAGCCGACGCTCGCGCGCGGCGGCGGAGGCGACGCGCCGCCGGCCTTGGCGTCCGAGTCGGCGGCGTCGGGCGACTCGTCCATCTCGTTGAGCGCCATCTTGGCGCCGAGCTTGGCGTCCGCGGACGACGCCGCGCCGTCCGTATCCTTGGCCTCCGAGCGGCCGCTCTTCTTGGTGAACAGCGAGTCTCCGTCCGACATGTGCGCAGACTGGCAGGCTTTAAAAGAGAGCAAGGTGTTCACAGAGAGACGAGGAAGAGCAGAGTGCGATCATGGAGCACCACATGATACCGACCTCGCGTCGTTTCGAGGTCGATACTGGAGACCTACTGTGAAACAACAAATTCTGGGACGAGAGTTGTACCGTGAACAGTAAAACTATACACACACAGCGTTTTGTACTTGGAAGTTGTATGGTAGCAACGGCGGCCTGTGATTGGACGAGAGAGGCATAAACGGAAGCATAAACTGTAGCTCTTCGCGTTAGCGCGATTGTGCTCGCTTTTGGCGTGATTATGCTGATGAATCGCTGTTTTGGGTTAGTATACTTATTCTAGGTCAAACAAGTCGGCAGCGCATCGTCTCATACCCTCTATATCGGGCTGCTAGATTGGTTTGGGTGCCATGATGATGCTCTTTTCCACGTCCTTTCGCCAGCTGAAGCACGTGCGATGATGCGCAAATATGCGGTGCACAGGCGGTTTATGCTCCGCAAGACTCGACGGCATTACCACGGCCAATGCTCAAGCAGGTGGCGGGCGGGATGCTTGTCCCGCCACGCCCCGCCCCGCCCGACTCGCTGCGTCAGGCACCAGTCACCGTCAGCTCCTGTAGACTCACTTCCCAATTCTGTCGTCGACGAGCAAGCCGCCCCCGCCCCCCCCGTTCCCGCCGCTGGAGACCACCCCGGACTGGAAGCATGGCGACCCCGACGGCTGCGCAGGACGCCGAGTTCGGCCTGCACTCGGCCGACGCCATGATGGCCAACGGGCCCGACGCGCTGCACGAGCACGTGGCCGCCACGCTCGAGGTCGCGCTGGGCCACGGACTGCCGCAGATGGACGTGCGCTTCAGCAACCTGTCCGTGACGGCCGACATCGTGGTCGTGGACGACAGCTCCAAGCACGAGCTGCCGACGCTGTCCAACACGCTCAAGAAGGCCTTCGTCGGACCCAAGAAGCGCGTTGTGCACAAGGAGATCCTCAAGAACGTCAGCGGCGTCTTCAAGCCCGGGACCGTGACGCTGCTGCTGGGTCAGCCTGGCTCGGGCAAGTCGGCGCTCATGAAGATGCTGAGCGGTCGGTTCCCCATGACCAAGAACATCACGCTCGAGGGTGACATTTCGTACAACAACGTGCCCCACAAGGAGATCCTCAGGGTCCTCCCGCAGTTCATCGCCTACGTGAACCAGCGCGACAAGCACTTTCCGACTCTGACGGTCAAGGAGACGCTCGAGTTCGCGCACAAATTCTGCGGCGGCGAGCTCTCGCGCCGTGGTGAGGAGCTGCTCTCGAAGGGCTCGCCCGAGGAGAACGCCCGGGCACTGGATGCTGCGCGCGCCATGTTTGAGCACTACCCGGACTTGATCATCCGTCAGCTCGGTCTCGCGATCTGCCAGAACACCATCATCGGAGACAACATGCTTCGTGGTATATCCGGTGGTGAGCGCAAACGCGTCACGACTGGCGAGATGGAGTTCGGCATGAAGTACGTGACGCTCATGGATGAGATCAGTACGGGTCTCGACAGTGCGGCGACGTACGACATCATCAGCACGCAGCGCGGTATTGCTCAGAAGTTTCGCAAGACGGTGGTGATCGCTCTGCTGCAGCCGTCGCCGGAGGTGTTCGCACTATTCGACGACGTGATGATCCTGAACGAAGGCGAGCTGATGTACCATGGCCCGTGCGACCAAGTGGAGAGCTACTTCGAGAGTTTGGGCTTCCGTTGCCCGCCCGGTCGCGACCTCGCCGATTACCTGTTGGACCTCGGCACGAGCGAGCAGTACCGCTACCAGGTGACGTCCACAGAGAAGCAGCCGCGCCACGCGAATGAGTTTGCCGAGGTCTTCCGTCGATCGCGTATCCATCGTGATATGCTGGAGGCGCTAGTGGAGCCCCATCAACCGGAGCTGCTTGAGAACGTCGACAACCACTTGAAGCCGACGCCCGAGTTCCACCAGTCGTTCTGGGCTAGCACCATGACGATCTTCCGGCGACAGATCATGGTCACGTACCGCAACAAGCCGTTCATCATGGGTCGTCTGCTCATGATCGTCGTCATGGGCTTGCTGTACTGCACGACGTTCTTCCAGTTCGACCCGACGCAGATCGCTGTAGTCATGGGCATCATCTTCGCGTCCGTGATGTTCCTGTCGATGGGTCAGTCGTCCCAGGTGCCGACGTACCTGGCAGAGCGCGACATCTTCTACAAGCAGCGCGGCGCCAACTTCTTCCGCACGTGGTCGTACGTGCTGGCGAACTCGGTAAGCCAGATTCCGCTCGCGATCGCGGAGACCGTCATCTTCGGGACGCTCGTGTACTGGGTGTGCGGCTTTGCTGCAGAGGCGGCTTGCTTCATTCTGTTCCTCGTCATCCTGCTGCTCATGAACCTCGCGATGGGCATGTGGTTCTTCTTCCTGACGGCCGTGTCGCCGAACGCCAACATCGCAACGCCCATCAGTATGGTCTCGATCCTCGTCTTCGTGCTCTTCGCCGGCTTCATCGTCATCCGCAGCCAGATGCCCGACTACCTGATCTGGGTGCACTACCTCAGCCCTATCAGCTGGAGCCTCCGCGCGTTGGCCATCAACATGTACCGCTCCAACACGTACGACGTGTGCGTGTACGACGGCGTCGACTACTGCAGCTCATACGGCATCACCATGGGCGAGTACTATCTGGGCCTGTTCGACATCCCGACCGAGAAGGGGTGGATCGTGTACGGCATCATCTACATCGTCTTCGTCTACATCCTCTTCATGGCCATGTCGGCCGTGACGCTGGAGCACTTGCGCTACGAGAGCCCCGAGAACGTCGACGTGTCCGAGAAGCCGATTGACGCCAACGAGGAGCAGACGTACAAGCTCGCTACCACTCCCAAGAGCGCTGTCGCCATCGACGTCAAGACTCGCAACAAGAACTTCGTGCCGGTGACCGTGGCGTTCCAGGACCTGTGGTACTCGGTTCCGAACCCGAGCAATCCCAAGGAGACTCTCGACCTGCTCAAGGGTGTCTCAGGTTTTGCGCACCCTGGTTCCGTCACCGCTCTCATGGGCTCGTCGGGTGCTGGCAAGACCACCCTCATGGACGTCATCGCTGGCCGCAAGACCGGAGGCAAGATCACCGGCAAGATCCTTCTCAACGGATACCCCGCGACCGACCTGTCGATCCGCCGCTGCACGGGATACTGCGAACAGATGGACATCCACTCGGAGGCGGCCACAATCCGTGAAGCTCTGACCTTCAGCTCGTTTCTGCGTCAGGACAGCAGCCTCCCTGACAGCCAGAAGTACGACTCGGTCGAGGAGTGTCTCGACCTGCTTGGTCTGCGCGACATCGCCGACCAGATTGTCCGCGGCAGCTCGGTGGAGCAGATGAAGCGTCTGACGATCGGTGTGGAGCTGGCGGCGCAACCCAGTGTGATCTTCCTGGACGAGCCGACGAGTGGTCTGGACGCGCGGTCGGCCAAGCTGATCATGGACGGCGTCCGCAAGGTGGCTGACTCTGGCCGCACGATCGTGTGCACGATCCACCAGCCGTCTGCGGACGTGTTCTTCCTGTTCGACAGTCTTCTGTTGCTGAAGCGCGGTGGCGAGACGGTGTTCTTCGGTGACCTCGGCAAG